>PVJA010015277.1:17602-32810 GCA_004027025.1 Myocastor coypus | reverse complement strand
ACATCTGAACAGGGTAACATAATGAGGAAAAGAAAATTAAAGTTGACTTCTAACAAAAAGGAACATTCAAAAAAAATAAGGCACAGCTAGTGTAATTTAAAGAGTATTGAATTAAACATTTCAGTAGTCCTTGCTCTGATTTTTTGGACAAATGACTCATGGCAATCTTTTAACTGTCCTTGGTGTCTGCTTCTTCATTTATAAAAGCATGGGGCTGGATAAAACTATGGTAGTGCATTTCTTGTTGGGAGGAGACATATTGCAAGACCCGCAGTGGAGGTCATGGGTAGCCCTGAACTTTGCTTAAACAATTCTGAGAAAGTTTATCAATTATTCATAGGAAGACACTAATAACAATACCTAGTTATAAACTAAAATTATATAACCAATTCATAATTACAAATATATACTGTAATAAAACTTTCAACATCTCTCCTCTTTTATTTTGGGTCCATTGTTACTAAAATATAGCTTAATGAAACACAAGAACTGTAAGACTGTGATAGTCTTCCAAATAACTGAGTATATTAAGTGACTGACTGATGGGTAGCATATACAGCATGGATACATTGGGCAGACTGATGATGATACAAGTTTGAGGTAGGAAGGAGAGGAATGCTGTGAGAGTTCGTCATACTTCTCAGAAAAGTATGAAATTTAAAACTAATGAAATTTATTTCTGAAAATTTTCATTTAATATTTCTAAGTGGTACTGACCAATAGTAACTAAAACTGCAGAACAGTAAACTGTATATAAGAGAGGACTACTATATTCTTTTATTAAATTCCTTTGCTGCTAAATTCAGACAGATTGATAGGGTGGTATATAGATGTGTATGTGAAGTTCTGTACTGTAATGTAACAGGCTTCTGTCAAATTTGTATGACAATAGAACTACAAAAAAGCATACGGGATAATCATCCAATCATCTCTTATACATCATTTTGCTTTTTGAGCCGTTAGTTACATATGGTCAACAAGAAGAGTGAGTACTGTAAAAGAATATATATATATATATATATATATATATATATATATATATATATATTATGCCAGGTAATAGTAGGAAGAGAGGTACTCCCTACAGAGTGAGGGTGGGCCAGCAGGGAGCACAGTGGTCAAAGCCCCGTGAGGACTGCCCTTTTCATACCAACTGCACTCAGGCTGACATCAGATCCAGGCCATCCTCTGGAACACCTGCTCGAGTTCGCAGAACTCGAGGGCTTTAAGAACTGTTTTATGCGTGTGCACACATCTTTTCCCAACCAGCTTTAGCTATGACCTCTTTTATTGTCTCATTTTCCCTGAGAGATACAAATCCTCAAAATTTGTTTTCTTTTTCTTTTAGTGTATTTGATACAGAGTCTTACTACACAGCTAGGACTTGAAGTGATCTTCCTGTTTTTGTTCTCTGCAGTGTTGGGATTACAGGTGTGTGCCACCATGTCCGGTGTCAGTGGCTGGCTCAGCACGCTTGGGGTTGGGGCTGGAGTGGCATGTGGTCCTGGGGATTTAACCCCTCTCCCTGTGCTTGCCCAAGCAGGCATTTAGTTTGCTGAGCTATCTCACTATCCCTTCAAAATTCTTTGGGAGTTGCTGAGGGAGAAGTCTCTGTCTTCTCTAGCTTCTTAAGGCTGGCAAGGGCTGTAGACCCTACCTACTGGTGATTAGATGTTCTTCACTACTTGCCTTTGCCTAATATCAGTGACTGAATAGAAGTCCCTGGGGAAAGTTTAGCTCACTAAATTGGCAAGTGAATAACCTGCTTTTTGACGTCCTTCTTGGACAAAGCTCCTTCTATTGGTGAACCATGCATCCTCTGTGCTGAGGTAGGATAGATCAATGGTGTTCTGCCTCCTTGCCTGGCTTGAGGAGATCATTTATTCACAAGCATGGCTAACTTCTGTGTCAGTAGGCATCAGAGAGGTGGGGTTAAGGGAAGTGCATTTATTTATTTATTTATTTATTTATTTATTTATTTATTTATTTATTTTCAATAACCTCTGGGGTATCTAAGAGCACAGTCTGACACTTGGCAATTCATTCCCCTATCAACTTAAACTCAGGTTTTCAAGAATCGCTCTGACCTGATAGGGAGTCAGGACTCCTAGGGTCTGTCCTCAAGTCTTCCTGTGTTAGTATAGCTGTAGTTTCCACTACCCTACATACGGTGACCACCCAGAAACCACTCCATCAAACTTTTACAATTTTATTAGTGCCTGCTTGCAATTGCCTGTTTGTTTATAATTGTCTTGGGGAGTAGTTACATGTTCATATAGGTTTTTAAAAAATTCCTTTTTCCCTTCCCCCTGCCCCTCCTATTTTGGTTCCCTATTACTTTTTCATAGTTGTTGATATTATTTTGTCTCAGCATGTCATGACATGTAATGTTCACATTGATTGGATTTATTAGGGTGCTATACATGGCATCAGATGACCATGGTTTGTAATCTTTTTGATAATATGCTGTATTCTGTCTGATAATATCTTGTGGAGGATTTTGCTTCTATATAATAAAGAGAATGGCCTATGGTTCTCTTTTCTGGATGAGTCTCCACCTGATTTAGGGATGAGGGTCATAACGCCTTCCGTAGACAAATTTGAGAGCATTCCATCCCTTTCAATTTATTTGAACAGCCTGAGGAATTTTGATAATATAGCATCTTTAAAGATTTTGTAGAATTTAGCTATGATTCCATCAGGCCCTATTATCTTTACAGTTGGTGATTTCTTTATTACTAAGTTGATCTCATTGCTTGCAATTGAATTGTTACGTATATTTTTGCTTTGCTTGATTAATTTGGACAGTTTATATGTGTTTAGCTATCTGTCCATTCCTTCAAAATTTGCTAATTTTCTGGATTTGAAGTAGGTGCTATCTTTTGGATTTTGACAACACCTATTGTGCTTTCAACTTTGCCATTTCTTTCTTTTTTCTTTTTTATGTATTTGGTATGCAGTCTATAGGGTCTCACTACGTAGACTGGACTCATAGTGATTCTCCTGGTTTCAGTCTTCCAAGAGCAGCAATTATAGGTGTGCACCACCACACCCAGTCTCAGCCGCAATCTCAGTGAACCCCAGTGGTGGGGCAGGCCCGGTACGGCATGCTGGAAATTGAACCCTGGCCACTATGCTCTGCCTAAGCAGGTGTTTTAGTCCACTGTGCTACCTGGCCAGCCCAGTTTTGCCGTTTCTAACTGCATTTACCTCTTTCTCTTGGCTTGCTAAAGAGTTATTTATTCTTTTAAAGAACAAGATCTTTGTTTCAATTTTTTTAAAATAACTTTTTTGGTCTCATTAATTTCTTCTGTCATCTTTATAATTTTTTCCTTCGGTTTGGTTTGGGGCTGACTCATTTCTCAAATATCTTAAGATGTGTCATAGGATTACTTGTCTGGTCATAGTATTCTTTCCTAATGTGAACACTGATGATGAATTTTCCTCTTACAATTGCTTTCAAAGTGTCCCAGAGGTTTTGCTAAGTTGTATAGTCATTATGAAATTCCAGAAATTTAAAAATTTTATTTGATTTCTATTTATTTATTTTCTTTTAATGGAAAATAAGAATTAGTAAAAAGAACATTAGAAATGATACAGAATTTCACTAAACAAAATGATATGGGTTTGTCAATATTTGTTATACTGCATATTGTCTTCTAGTTAGTTGCTCTGATTACCAGATGCATACATGCAAAATTGGTCAAAAACTAAAAAGAAGAGAGATGGATTAAGCACCATTTAGGCAAGCTCAGGGACTGGGCTTCGAATCCCGGCACCACACCATGCAGGCCTTGCCCCTGGGCGAGCTAAGCTGGCTACTGAGTCCAAGTGTGGTAGAGCATGCCTAGAATCTCAGCACTGAGAGGCTGAAAACAGAAAGATCCCTACAAGTCTGGGCTGCATAGTGAGACCCTGTGCCAAATACATAATCATAATCATAATAATATAAAAATAAAAGCAAGAAAATTTAAACATTAATTGCTCTTTTTAATTGATGGGCAAAAATCAGCAGTGCAATTTTCCAGGCTATACTGTATATATACATGTTTATTTCATTTTCCTTTCTTTCTTTTCTCTTTTCCCTTATCCCAGTTCTCTCTTCATTTTGAACAGT
This sequence comes from Myocastor coypus, assembly GCA_004027025.1. Classification (NCBI taxonomy): domain Eukaryota; kingdom Metazoa; phylum Chordata; class Mammalia; order Rodentia; family Myocastoridae; genus Myocastor; species Myocastor coypus. Next base: position 28,693 of record PVJA010015277.1, on the reverse strand, counting down.
TTCTTTCCTTTTCAGAGCATCTATGGTACCTTTCAGAATTTATTTACTCTTTAAGGCTTCACACTAGTGAGACAATACGATGCTTACACATGAGGATCTGACTTATTTCACTTATGAGTATGGTCTCTAGCTGCATCCATTTACCTTTAAAGCCTCAAATTTATCCCTCTTTATAGCTGAGTAAAACTACATTATATAAGAATACCACATATTTTTTATCCATTCCTCAGCTGATGGGGATTTTAGTTGTTTCCAAGATTTAGGTATGATAAATTATACTGCTATAAACATGGGTGCACATGTGTCACTGTGGTATGGTTGTATGATTAACCCATTAAAAAAACAAGTATGTTATTGACTTTCCAGGAGCTTTTGTCTTTCAGAAATGTCTTCTTTTGCTTTTGTCCAGTCCTGTGATTCTGTTGAGACTATTCTTGAGTATTTTCTCAAGAGCTGGGTCAGCACTCATCCATCTTCTGGGCTGGCGTGTTTTGTGGACACACCTTATTTTTCCATCTATTTTTAAGAGCAACTTTGTGTAAGTTAATTTGGGTGAAAGTTGTTTGACTTTAGGGTTTCAAATACTTCAAGTTCTTTTGACCTTCTGGATTTGTGTTAAGAAGTCTGCGGTGATTCTAACTGCTTTATTTTTATTTATTTATATATTTATTTATTTACTTAGTCTTTTTGAGACAGTGCCTCACTATGCAGTTCAGGCTGGCCTTTAGCTCACTCTTGTAGCCCAGGCTGGTCTTGAACTCACACTGATCCTCCTGCCTCAGCCTCCCAAGTGCTAGGATTGCAGTGTGTGCCAACATGCTCGGCTTAACTGGTTTATTTTTATATGTGATTCTTTGGTTTTTCTCTGGCTGTCTCTAAAAACATGTTTTTGCTTTATTTTGTTTTGCTGCGTATGTGTAAATTCTAACGATGATATACCTTGGTCAATTTCTCCTTTTATCATAATTATTTGGAGTTCTATAAGTATAACCTACTTGCACCTTAAAATATTTTACTATATTTGGGAAACTTTCTTTGCTAATTTCTTGTCTTGATGAATCCATCTATGCAATCTTCTAGCTTTTGTTTAATTCCAAATAGCCTTAGATTGTTTTCTTTTTTCTTGTTTTTTTTTTTTTTTTAACGTTGTGGTACTGTAGTAGTTGCTGGCTAGACTTCCCTTTTTCTCTTATTTTCTCTTCATCTTCGAACTCTTTACTGTAGTTTACTATTATGTTCTCAATATCAGACACCTTCATGTTGATCATTTCTATAATATATGAATTACACAGTTTTGTATTTTATATATGTCTGCCTAACATCGTTTTAAGGATTTTATGTACTTGTTGAATCTGTCGTTCAGATTTTGAACTGTCTTGCTTCTTGTCCAGTGTTTTGCCCATTTCCCTGAAATTCACTGTAGGGATACTGAATCTATTATCTATCTATCTATCTATCTATCTATCTATCTATCTATCTATTATCTATCTATCTATCAATCATCTATCTATATTTTATGTATTCCTTGCTTTTTTATCCTCTTTTTATGGGAGGGGTCTTACTGCAGGTTAAGGACTACAGTAATGAGGATAGTGTTTATTTGGAGATTTTTAGTAGGATAATGCATTTACATGTATAATTTTCAGTTTTGTGTGTTCAGTTCTAATATTCACTTCTTTCATTGTTCACTTGAAATGCTTTCAATTCTGTCTCCATGTTTTGTCATAGCGTCGCTTCAATTTATAGCCACATCCACAGAGTCAGTCTTACAACATTTCTGTGTGATAGTCCTTGCAGTTCTTCCCCCATCTATGCTCCAGAGGAGGGAGAGAACCTAGGTGCCTATTAAAAAAGTGCCACTGAGAGCACAATTATTGAAGAATAACAACCTAATATGCAGGTGAAACCATAAAAGAAGGTAACCTCACGTTAATGAATAACTTAAGGAATGTATAGAAACTTAAACCCATGGTTTGTCCAATAGGAACAATTAGACATTCCAGTGAGACCCTCAATATGTAATTCCCAAGTAGCTTCTTTGCCAGAGAGTCTGAGTGTTCCCACCCCAGTTGCTGTTATGGTCACTGTGCTGCAAAACTAGGATGATCTCACACTCAGAGTCTCCTTCTCCCTGGGTACAGGCCTTCCTGCAGCGTCTGATCAAGTCTGAGTTGTTGACTTAGTAACTCTTGCCTGTCTTCTCCCCAGGCATAACGGTGGGTTCAGCAGATGTGCACTGGCGTTCAGTTGTGCTCTGAGCCAGGATGATTTGCATGGAATCAATTCACCTGAAGCAGCAGCAGCAGGTTGCCCTTTGCAGTTGTATCTAGCAGAACTACTTGAAATATTACATACTGTAAGACCCTGCTTTGGGTCTAGAGGTTCAGTCTAGAGAAGAAATTCATAGCTGTAAGCATGATTAAAAAATCAAGTTTTGACCCACAGTGATTACCTAACTGTGTTGGATGTGCCTTCCCTTTTGGAGACAAGCAATATTCAACACTGATTTTTATGTAACAAGCCATCTAAAGCCTAAGGCCTTCAGATTTGAGTAATGCCAAGCTGGTGGTGGCGGTGGTATGTGAGAGACAGAAAAAAACTGGCATGTCCTCTGCTGTGTGGTGTGGAAGGAAGAACTAGGAGGGGGCAGAGGGTCCTACTGAGGCTAAGAGTATGTTCTAGTACGTTCTAAAAGTAAAAACAGGGAAGGCTGTACCAAACTGATCACGGGAAATAGGGATGGGGAAAGGTTAATGTAAATGTTAGAAGGAAAGTTTAAGGGAGTTAGTTGAAAAGGTAGAGAGCGGAGAAAAGTAAAATTGGGAATGAAAAAGATATATTAGGGGAAAGAGGCCAAACAAGGAGATATGGGTAAGAGTAGGAGGGGATCCAAGGAATAGTTCAGAGCTCCCTTACCTGGGAAAACTGCATAGAGGAGACACTTGAGTGCAGGAAAAGCTTAGATATAAAAGCATGCTCATAAGAGGGAACAACGCAGAAGTTTGGGATAAAAGGATGGTAACTTATGTATAAAGGTAGAAAAACAAGGAAGAGTAAAAACCCAAGGAAAAAATTAAAACTATTTAGAACACAATGAAAGTAAAATAGGAGAAAATAATATAGTCAAATAAAGGTTATTTTAGGCTGGGCATGGTGGCACACACCTGGAATCCCAGCACTTGGGAGGCTGAGGCAGGAGGATCAGTGTGAGTTCGAGACCAGCCTGGGCTACAAAAGTGAGCTGAAGGCCAGCCTGAATTGCATAGTAAGACCCTGTCTCAAAAAGACAGAGAGAGAGAGAGAGAGAGAGAGAGAGAGAGAGAGAGAGAGAGAGTTTTAGGTTCATGGCTCCTTTCCTCAGATTAAGGAGTGGAACTCGAGTCAGGGTTCATCTGTGTTCGTTCTGGAAGACCAAGGGCTGTCTGTGCCCAGAACAGTGCTCGGCATAGAGGGCATCATCGACGAGAACAAGTGCATGGTCTGAACTCCCAGTTCTTTGTAGTGTGACCAAAACTGGGTTTTGGCTGCTAGAGCTGAGTTTGAGAATTCTCAATCCTTGCCCTTCAGCCAAATTACCTCCAGTCTACCTCCAAAGGCTGCCCATCTTCTGTGACTAGATTGTCTTCCCTCATTCCATCTGGGGCCATGACCATGAGCAATTGGGAAACCCTTCCTTAAATAAAATGGTGACCCTTCTGGCTTCTGTTTTGTGCAACTATGGCCTGGGTTGCTGCTTTGCAGCCACCAACCGTTAACTCTAGAGATAGCTTGGGAGACTGGGTTGTGTTCACCCTGCTGCCTCTGCCTGCGTAGACTCTCTCAGCTCAGGGTCATGCCTCTGTTCTTCCCTGAGCAGAAAAGCTTGTTCATGGCCTTCAGTGAGCAGCTCCACAGCTGCTGTCCACAGCACCTCTAGGCGTACAGTCTGTGATGGGCAGCTGTTCCTTTGCGTCACTTAGTCTTATTTTCTTCAGCTCTCTCCTGGCTCCATGTACACCCCACTCCTTTGGTTCCTCTGTTGCTTTCCAGATAGTAGGCACTTGGCCTTGGAGAAACTGAGTTTTTGGAACTCACTGCTCTATTGCTTCTTCTCTGATCCATCTAGATTTTTGAAAAATATGTCACTGGGAAGAGTTCTTGTACGAACTGTGGAATACAGACACCCAAAGAAATTGCTCTCTTTTTTTATATGTAGAGGAAGAAGGACTTTCCTAGGCCAGGTATTCCATTACATCGTACAACAGGATCCACCTGTTGCCTAATTAGGTCAGGGAGACTTGGCATAGTCCCAGCAGATAAAATCCATTTTGGCCTTTATCAGAATTTGAGAATTATGTCATGTTTTTCTAGTAAATCTCTTCTTAGCAAAGAACTAGGACACTGTGGGACAATTAAAAATTTATGGTTTAAATATTTGACTTTCAAAGTCATACAGCAGAGAAGTAAAGAAGCTCCAGTTATGGGTTTCATTGACTTCATCTATGGTTATGGATATAGAGGAGGGTTTTCCAGAGAGGTAAGTCCAGGTAGAATGAAATAATTAAATTGGATCACCCATGATGTTATTGAGGGTTCCTTTCTAGAGATGAAATATCAGTGGGCAGGGCATTGTAGGTTCTCTTGGGCTCCCCTGGAGACAGAAATGAAGGTTCCAGCCGGCCTAGCCACTCCCTCTCTAGGATCAGGGTAAAGTCAACGTTTTAGTACCATGAGCCAGGCACATTGACTGCTTCACACCCAGAGAAGGGCCCCACAGTGGCTGACGCAGTCATCTGTCCACTTCCAGACTTCTTGTTCCTAAAACAGGAAGCTTGGTTGTTCTTGGGTTTCCCTTAGACTATCTTTGAGAGATCAAAGTACTGCCAAATGTGACAGCTACAATTTTAGCCTGTGTCTTTTGACCTTTCTCCAGATCCAACTGTTGAACACAGACAAAGCCAAGCCCAGCAATTGGGGCACAAATAACTGAGGTCCCATCTGAGGTCTTCTCGTTAAACATCAAAGACCCATGTCACAACTCTTTGGTGCTCTCAGTGATCCCTGGGAAAAGGGGGTGTAATAAGGAAAATACAGACGAGACAAGATTGAGGTCAGGTGGAGGTCTTCTTTCTCCTGATGGGAGGAAGACTGAATTAGCACTTTAGGGGCCTTTTTTTATACGCTTTACACAATCACTATCATGAGTCACAGAGTTGCCTAGGGACTAACAACTGTAATTGTCCCAGGCAAGATCCATTTCTCAGGACCAAGGTAGCTTGATTGTTTTAGGCACTTTGGCCTTCTTTGCTCCCACACATCTGACCAATTTCCAGCATCAGCCACTCCCTATAGACCCTGAGAGACAGGTGGTCATCTCAGGGAAGGGTCATCAAAGATATCTTTTTCTTGGGCGTGCCCATTCTAAATAGTTATTTTCTGGGCTTTTCTTGAGATAAAGTGTCATAGAATCCAGAAGCTAGGAGATTTTATTACATTTTCTATTTTTTGTTTTGTTTTGTTTTCAGAACTGGGGATTGAACTCAGGCCCTTGTGCTTGCCAGGCAAGCACTTATTCTACTGAGCTATCTCCCCAACCCACCACTTGCTATGTTTTAATCAGCAACAGTTTAACTGAAAAAGAGTCTCATCACTTAAATTTCCATCTGTATCCATCCCCCCTCATTTCCTCGTTCATACAGAACCCAAACTGTCTTGGGATGGTGGATAAGCTGTTCCTTTATAAAACTGGCAGGGTTAAAGCATCTTCAACGGTCAAGAAAGGATATGCCCAGTGGTGCTTTTGGTGGAATCTCTGAGGCATGACTCATGAGGTTTCCCATGGATCACCCTCAGGTGTGTACAGAGAGACAGCTAGGTCTCTGCTTAAGATGGGACCCATGCAGAAGAAACAGACCTGATTTGTGCCCACAAAGCATCCCTTGTTAGACTGTAGTATTTACTACACAGATGTCTCTGCCTGGATGATGCCGGTGTCTCTCACAGAAGCACAGATAAAAACCTTACTAAGGGCTCTTTGTCTTTATCTGCGGGCCCATGAACTACAAAGGGAGAGGGGTTGAGCCCCTTGTCAGCTTTGTCTCACCTATGAGTTCAGGGTGGAGTATCTTTCAGAGAGCTATTTCCTCCTCATTAAATTACTATTCTCATTTCTGGAAGATAATGGGCATTTCTCTTTAATGACCTTTAGTCTCTACCGAAATAATTTTTTTTCTTTTTGCCCTTCCTTTAGTTTTTGGTTCCACCCTCAACTCCCTGTTTTCTTTTCTGTATTGTTCTTCATAATGCAGAAGGTCAGAATATTATTTTTCTTTTGCTAACTACCAATTGGTGTGTAACGCTTGAACCTTTAATTTTTGTATTTTTTGATACAACTAGATCAGTCTTATGTCAGTTGGCAATTGATACATTACTCTATGGAATATCGTTTTTTCATTTATAAATGTTGAACATAAGGATGATTGTTATAGATTTAATTTATTTCTCTAATAATGTGATGTAGAACAGAACCCACTTAAGATGTTAAGGCAGGACAACACTGCTATATTTTGTAGTGAGATTAAGCTCAAATGTTAAGAACATGTACAATCTGATAAATCTTATTTATCAGATGCCTTTTTTTGAATGAGTATAATACTTATTTTTTTCTTTTAAAATTTTAATTTTTTTAGTATACTAAGGGCACATGATTACTTTCATCATGGGGAATTACTACTCAGACATAACAATCTCAATTCTTTTTTCATTTTCTTCCATCTCTCTTCTCCTTCTCCTCCATCCTTGGTCCTCTGGGCTTTCTCAAAATATCTATCTGCCTATTTCCTATTGTCTATTTTTTATTTTGCTCTTTAATTATTTATGCTTTGGTTTCTCATAGAAGAGAAGCCATGTGAAATTTGAGTTTGTATATCTGATTTATATCACTGAATATTATGGTCTTAAGGTGTATCCATGGTTGAACCCAGTGTCTCATGCATGTCACTGGGCTATGTGTCTAGCTATGAACCTTAGATTTAAAAATGTCATGTATGAAATATTTGCAGATGAATGGGCTTAGGCATCTTCAGGGATCAGGAAAATATTATTGCTTCTTTCATTCCAATGATGACTTAGGAAAGAGTTGGAGGTAGAAGCGGTGGATAGATAGGCAGTGTTTGCCCAGGTATCATGGGCAAAATATAGAAACCAAGAAAGGCATTTGGTAAGTATCTTTAAAGGTAATTATTTGCAAAAGGCTACTAAATTTTAATCTTATTCCATAAGACTAAGAATGTTATTGATTACCCAGCTGTTGAGAAGTCATTTTACTGTGATGTATGTTGACTCAGACAGACCTATGAGAAGCTATTGTGATACTCTGTGACAAAAATTGTAGCACCTTCACTTCAAAAGAACTGTATAGCTTGGGACTGCCTGTGATGGCTCACGCCTGTAATCCCAGCTCTTGGGAGGCTGTAAACAAGTGGATCACTATGAGTCTGATATGGTAGTGAGACCCTGAATACCCTGTAGACCCTTCCCCCCCCCAAAAAAAAACACACAAAAAAAGAGACAAAACAAAAAAAACACTGTAGTTCAAATTTTGGTAGATACTATGACAACACAATAACACAAAAACATAAACCACTCCAGTATAAGCCTGAAAGACAGTAATGCATGAAATGGTTGCTAATAGCATATTGTCAATGGCATCATAATGCTGCACTTTGGATGTCATAACTGGACCTTTTTTGAATTTATTATAATATACACTAAGGGAACAGCTTGTTCATTGCTAGTGCTTAGAGCATCTGTAAGGTGATCTCTAATTTTGCTTAAATGGAAATTGACAAAGAGGTACATTTTACTGTGGCTCCTATAAATTAATCCCCAGAGATGAGTCTTCTGATACAGCATTCCTGAATTAAGTGCCAACCTCCTGAATTAAGTGCCAACCTCTGAACAAGGCTTAGATATCAGATGACACTCAATAGTTCAATTGATGCAAATTAATCTAAGCCACAAGAATCTGACACAAATCACTTCATTCATTTGATGAATTGTGTGTTTTCATGGGACTGCCACGATCTGAATACCACTCTATACATTATATTAACTTCACAGGTCTAAGTTACTTGGTTATACAGAAGGTGAAAGTTAGTGGTCATTGGAAGTCCTGATTATGTTTTGAATAGATAACACTATCTGGTTGCATTACGGACTTTGGTGAGAATATGGGAGTGAAAGCAGGAAAAATTCCCACCTTTAAGTCAATAGTAACACAAATTGGATTAAGATAGACTTAATAGAAAGGAAGTATATTTATTATATGATTGCATGAGATCTCATAGACCATGCAACCCAAAGCTTTTGGTTAGATCCTTACTTAGCTCTGCATATAAGGATGTGGACTATATAAAGAGTGTGTGTCTAAGAACTGGAAATAAAAGGTTTATCAAACCTAAATTCACATAACCTATCTCATCACCCTTCAAGACCAAGAGTGTCAAGGTAGGGGACATTCAGCAGGTGCCTCAAAGTGTCTAGTTGTTGCTCTAGGTTTATTGTCACCTTAGATTCCAACAAAACCACTATTAAGACTTCTCCAAGCAGAAGAAACCATTTCATGGAGATGGGATTGCCCCCTCAAGCAATGAGGACTAATCTAGTACAAAGTTAGAAAACTAGAGCTAAGATAATAGCCAACCAGACAGTAGTCCACTTGATCAAATCCATACAAGTTGATCTTCTTTCTTTGTTAATAGACTAGTTTGATCTCCATTATAGCAATGAACCCTTGTTTCCTCAAATTGAAGTCCTTTCCCATTCTCTTTTTCTAACTTTACCTGAAAAATCTGCCTGTGGTTGTCACTGATTTAACTTCAAAAGAAGTGCTTTTCTGCAATGAGCTACTAAGAACCTGTCTGGGCTGAGGTGGAGTTCTAGTGTATTCTACAGGGAGATTTCAGACCCTTTCTGATGACTACATCTGTAGGTATTTTCTGAATTATACTGAAGAAATAAGCTTGAGATGGACATAATTTCAAACATTCAGATTGTGGATTGTAAGTCAACTATGCTCTCAAGCTGGATTTTTAATATCAGTTAGGTATAGTCAAATTTCAGAACAGACTTTTAAAGCTTCATTGAGCCCCTAGTACTTGTGAAACTGTGTTCATTACTGTTCAAGCTCTGGAGGGATATCCCAGTTGCCACAAAAGAAGCTGCCAGACAGTTTGGGAAGAGATGAAATAGAAAGAAATAATTATTTTTTATTTTTTTATGCAGACAGCATGAGGACAGAACAAAGAGGTACAGGAAGAAAATTCAAGAAATAACTCTTAGAGAAATTACTGAGCACGGAGATACATTGTCCCAAGGAATCCTGTGTAAAAACACAGAAAATGATGACCATTAGCATTTGTTTAGAAAAGGTTGCTGAGATATAAGATGTGGAGTTGCCCAGTGCACTCATTATAGTGGCTTTTTGTGCACTTATTTGTAGAGAATTTACTCTTGGTCAGAATGGAGTTGTATTATTAGTGTAAGCATAACTTTATTTATTAGTTCCAAAGAGTCTTGAAAATGTAATTGTAACTGAACTACTTCATTCACTATATAGACATAGCCTATAGTCCCATAGCAAAAGATAGATTAATGAAGGCAAAGATAGCAATTTTATTTAATATAAGCTTTATGTGGCATGTGAGCCCTGAAGAGTAAGAACCCCAGGAAAGCTTTTATGCTCAGGCTCACTGGAGAAGAGACAGTCATGTTGAAGTGACGGGGGAGACAGTTAATGAGCTGACAGTGATCAGCTGAGCAGTGGAGGAGGAGCCAGCAAGGTCCTTCTCCTCAGATTCCCTTTGGCATTTCAATGCAGTATTTCTTCCCCTTGAATATGGAGCAAGATTCTTTTTCTTTTTTTCCCCCAGTTTTTTAAACATTTTAATTTAATCTAATTTTTATGTATTTAGTACAGGGTCTACAGCAGCAGTTCTTAACCTGTGAGTCACGACCCCGGTGGGGGTCGAATGACCAAAACACAGGGGTAGCCTAAAGCCATCGGAAAATGTTATTTATTTGGAATTACAGTTTTGAAGTAGCTACCAAAATTATTTTTTGGTTTGGGGTCACCTCAACATGAGGAACTGTATTGCGGGGTCACGGCATTAGAAAGGTTGAGAACCACTGGTCTACAGGGTCTCACTATACAGATCAGACTTGTAGTGATCCTCCTGTTTTCAGCTTCCCATGTGCTGGAATTACAGACATGCACCACCACGTCCAGTCTCCGTCACTGGGGTGGGGCCCTCACAGAATGCCAGGGATCAAACCCAGTGCCTGAACCTGCCTAAGCAGGAACTTTAGTTCACTGGGCCATCTGGCCAGCCCCTTGTTATGAAGATGTTTAAAAATAGAAAAGGAATAATAGACTTTGAAAACTTTTAGGCTCCTTGAGTGATTTGCCTTGAGTGAATGTTCTAGTTTGCTTTACTTGACCTGGAGGAGGAGGAATTTTGGTTTCTGTGGTTCACTTGATGGGAAGGAGAGAAACGGGAAATAAAGAAGAAAAGGGAAAAAGAGATTTTGCTTTTGAGGCCACTTTCAAGATTTCCAATTCTTTTTTAGTTTATACTTAGTCTGTCATAGTACCATGCTTTGGCATATTGTTTTCTAAGCACAATGTAGTAACATGGCAAAAGATACATGTGTAAGGGCTAGGAGACTGATTCTTGTCTCAGTGTTGTGATTAACCATCAGCCAAGGGGAGCTGTAAGATCCCAGTCACATGACTTAGTTCACAATTGTTGTTTAGGACAGATAAAATAATACCGGTATGATAGCTAGGGCTGTGGCAGGCATATAGCACATTCTGATATAGTTTTGTTCTGTCTACTTAAATTGAAAGTGTCCCTCAACTTTCAGTGGGAAAACATCCTGATAAACCCATTGAAAATTTAAAATATTTGAAGTAAAAACGTGTTTATTATACATTCTATTGAATGGCATAGCCACATGCACAGTACATGCTGGAGTTTCAGTTGCTTATTCTCCTCTTCATTTCCATTGCTTAATTTTTCAAATTATTTTATTCTTTTATTTTCTCATTCC
>PVJA010015277.1:0-17502 GCA_004027025.1 Myocastor coypus | reverse complement strand
TGATATGCCTTTAGGGCTCTTTTCTACGGTTAAAGACAATAACCCTATTGTTGGTCCTTATGGTATGCCAATACTCAATTTTTGTGTAATTATTATTGTTGATTTAGTTGTTATTGCTACCATGACATAGTGTTGTTATTAATACATTTCTTTGTATATAATATCTGGATTGTCTTTGTGCTGTTAACAGCATTGAGGCCCATTGCTGAAGAAGTGCATGTGGGGCTAAATGCACTGCATCTTTCCCTCTCAAAATTAAAAGGGATGACTCAGGGAATGAGGGAATGCTGGGAATGAGATAAGTTTAGAGCGCAACTCTGAATAGTAGTCATAAGTTAAAGAGCTTCTATGCTCATAAAAAATCTTTTCACAATCATTGCCCACAACCTGACTGTACACACACACAGACACACAGGCACACAGAGACACAGATACACACAGATGTGCACACGTGTGCGCGTGCGCACACACACACACACGCACGCACACGCCATGAGAAGACAAGAAAGCCAAAGGCTTCCCCAAACTGTAAACTCTCCAAAAGTGGGTCCTTGCTACACTAAGGAGGAGAAAATCAAAAGCCACAGAGCTAAATTAATTGAAACAATAAAAAAGACTGATTGGTGAGTTCAAAGATGATATATCTAAAGTAAGATTATACATGACATTAGTGAAAAGCTCAATGAGCTGAACAAAATGATACAAAATGCTTATGCCCTGTTCAGAAAAGAATTTGAGACCATGGAAAGGTACCAAACAGAAATCTAGATTAAAAATTCTATTGTGGCATAAGTATCAGAAGCAATCAATTTTTTTTTTTTTTTAGTACAGGATCTCACCACGCAGTTCAGACTTGTAGTGATCCTCCTGTTTTAAGCTTCCCCAGAAGTTGGGATTACAGGTGAGTGCCATCAATGCCTGGACTCCACTGTAGGCTCAGCATGCCCCAGGGGCAGGATCAGAAGCAATCAATTTAAAGACAGAATTAGAGTTAGAAGAAAGGGCTGGTGTCAATGACCAATACTCAGAAATATGCTGAAAACAATGGAATGTGAAAAATGAATCCCAAACCAGCTAGATTTTGCAAGGAAAACTAATCTAAAATTAATTACAGGCCGTCACCCTCGCTGCTGTCACCGCTGCTGTGCTACAAAGATGAGCTGAGTCTTTAGTATCAGGCCACAGTCACCCGCCAGCCCCGGAGATGAAAACAAAAAATAGTAATGCCTAATGGTTATGAAGTCCACATGGCTGAAGACTGCAGGGATGACATTGGGAGAACGAATCTAATTGTAAACTACCTCCCTTGGAACATGACCCAGGACAAGCTATGGAGTCTGTTCAGCAGCACTGGTGAAGCTGAGTCAGCAAAGCTTATCCCGGATAAAGTGGCAAGACATAGCTTGGGCTATGGCTTTGTGAACTGCGTGACTACAAAGGACACAAAGGAGCAATTGGCACACTGAGTGGCCTACGGCTCAAGTAAAAAACCATTAAGGTGTACACATGCCTGAGCTCAGAGGTCATCAAAGATGCCGACTTGTACATCAGCAGGTTCCTGAGGACCATGACCCAGAAGGATGTGGAGGACATGTACTCTTGGCTTGGTGAATCATCAGTTCCAAGGTCCTTGTGGATCAGACCACAGGTTTGTCCAGAGGAGTTGCATTTGGTTTGACAAATGGTTGGAAGCAGAAGAGGCAATTACCATTTTCTATGGTCATAAACCTCCAGGTTCCCCTGAGCCCATCACAGTGAAGTTCGCAGTAAATCCCTACCAGAACAAAAACATGGCGCTCCTCTTGCAACTGTACCACTTTCCTGCAAGGTGCTTTGTAGGCCCTGTGCACCACCAGGCACAGAGGATCAGGTTCTCCCCCATGGCTTTTTGGTGTTAGTGTCCCAGGAAATTCATCTTCAGGCTGGTACATCTTCATCTACAACCTGGGACAAGACACTAATGAGGGGATCCTCTGGCAGATGTTTGGCCCCTTTGGCACCGATACCAATGTGAAAGTGATTTCAGATTTCAACACCAAGTATAAAGGGTTTGATTTTGTGACCACGACAAATTATGAAGAAGCTGCAATGGCCATAGCAAGTCTTACAGGTTTCTTTCAAAACCAACAAGTGGCACAAATAAGTTACTCATGCTTTTTTGTACAGAATAGATAATTAAGAGTAAAAAAGTTGAAACTTTGTTAATGTAAAACTCATTTCATGCCAATTTTCACAAGTGTTTTGTCTTAATCTAAATAAGAAGTGAAAGGTTTTTATACTGTAGGATGCAACCAACATGTTCAAGCGTTTGAAATCCCACAATGTTAGATCAATTTTAAGTTTCTTAAGTTATTTCCTTTAAAATATATATTAAGCAGTAACCTAAGCAGAAAATAAAATTAATTACAATTAATGAAAATATCAGAACAAATTGTATAGAACTCATTCATAGAAATAACAGAATTTTTTTAAATAGGAGGAAAATGAAAATGATACATACATATAAAACTCGAAACAGTCATGATCAGAAAAGAACTTTGACCCATCATAGTAATAATCTCAGAAGTTCAAAAGAATGACAGAATTCTAAAAGTTATTAGAGAAAAGCAAAATAATTCATAGAAAGATAAATTTATTAGAGTCATGGCAGGCTTTCCAACACAAATATTTAAGGCAGGAAAACTTAGAAGTGTCACAAGCCCTAAAAGAAAACAATGCCCAATCCAACCTTATATGTCCTGTAAAACTGTCTTTCAGTCCTAATGCCACATTAATACAAGGCTGGTGAGATAGCTCAGAAGACTAAGTACCTGCTTAGGTAAGCATAGGGACTGGGATTAGATCCTCAGCACCATATGCCACACTGGCCTCAATCCCCAGGCATGCTGAGCTGGCTGCCCAGGTCCTGTATGGAAGGACACAACTGAAATCCCAGCATTGGGAAGGTTGAAAAGAGGAGGATCTCTATGAGTCCAAACTGCATAGTGAGACCCTGTACCAAAAATAAAACAGCAACAATAAAACAAAGTTAAAACAAGGAAGAAAATTATAAATATCAGAACAGAAATTAATAAATTTGAGATAAGAAAATGCAAAGAATCAATGAATTAAAGCACTAGTTCTTGAAAGAATAAAAAAATTGACAAATCTTTGAGCAGTCTTCTGAAAAGAACGACTTTTATTAATGCAATTAGAAATGGAAAAGTCAAAATGACAAGACACCTTCAAATTTCAGAAGATTATTAGTAATTACTTTAAGAATATATATTAGTAAACTGGAGAATTAAAAAATATGTATCTCCAAAATGAACAAAAAAGATATAAAGAAGACATAAAAAGAAGACATACCAATCAATGAAATTGAAATAATAAAGGAAAGATCTATTAACTATGAAGATTCCAGGAACTGATGGAATTCTACAAGGACTTCGGTGAAAATATAATACTAACCCTCCTCAAATGAGTCAATAGCTTTGAAAAAGGAGCACTCCCAAAGTCATTAGTGGAAGGTCACAAAGCAGATGAAGTATGGCCTCATTCCTTTAAGGAACAGAGATGCAAACACTCTCAAAATGATCCTGGAAAATCAGAACATATAATGTATCAGAGAAACAAACAAAGATGAAAATCACATGTTTATCTCAATAAAGCAAACAAATCATTGAAAAATTCCACATCCAATCATTGATAAAAACTTTGAAGAAAACTGTATAGAGTAGTCTTAATCAGATAAAGGCCATTTACTACAAAGCTGTCAATACCGTATGAAAAGAAGAAAGCTTTCTCTTGATCACTCCTGTTCAGCATAGTACTTGAAACATCCAGAGAAATCAAGGTCATGAAAGATATAAAAGGAACTATATATGGGAAAGCAGGAAGTCAAATTAGCATTATTTGTAGATGACACAATCCTCTACATGGAAGACTCAAAGAATTCCACCAAACGACTCCTAGAATTAATAACCAAAAAGACAATAGACAAAATGCAGTAGTATTCCCTTAGAGCAGTAATGATTTAACCAAGAATAAAATTAGGAATACTACCATGAACATCAAAAATAAAATATCTAAAAATTAACCCTTATAAGAAAATGAACAACCTCTATAACAAAAACTACAATACAATGAAAGAGAGAGGGAAAGAGAGAGAGAGAAAAAAAGAGAACTCAAAAGTTTGGGAAGATCAATACTGTCAAAATGACCATATTTTCAAAACTTATATGGAATAAGCAGAGAACTCCCCATAAATGAAGCAAAACAAGTTTGGACAGCAAGAAGCAAAGCAGCAGGCATTATAATTCCAGACTACAAGTTATACTAGGAAGTGATAAAAAATAGCATGGCATTTGTGTATACATGAAATATGGGTCAATGGAACACAGTATAAGATGAAGAAATTGCTCCAAGAATATTGTTATTTGATCTTTGACTAAGAAGCCAAAAATGTACAGCAGTGGAAAAAGTCTTTTTCAAATAATTCTGGAAAAATTTGCTATCACGTGGAGAAGGTTGAATCTACATTCATCTTTCACCAGGTACTAATCTAACAATCAAAGTGAATCAGACCTAAATGTTAAAATAGAAATATTTAATGTGCTAAATGACAGAATAAGGAAAATTCTAGTTCTAAAGTTGTATAAGAGGTCTGGCCCATGTGCCTGCTGGGTAAAGACCCTTGGCCCACCTCCCCCCTTTTTTTTTGGCTCCTCCTCCTTGACTTCTGGTTCCAAACCCATCTGGCCCGAGTGCCTGCTGGATAAGGACCCTTGGCCCACCTTCTCTCCCCACCCTTTTTTTTCAACTCCTCCTGCCCAAGCACCAGTACTGAACCCATTACGCATCTCATCTGGCAACTGATCTGGCCCGTGAGCCTGGAGCTCCATCTCCACCCACAGTCCAGACCCATGGGGCTTCACAGCAGCCAGCAGCCTGAGCTCTGACATGTAGCCAGGCACTTCTGGAGGGGAACCAATTTGGAGGATCCAGAACAAATGCCCATAGATGCTAACAGCATAACTTCACCAAAGTGCAGAGATCACTTCCATACAGAATGATAACGACAAGGAGTAAGATGCAGTTTCACAGCCTGAGTCCACCCAAATCAAATACAGGAGACACTACCATGGGAGAAAATGGGAGTCATGCAGACAAAACCTCTGAATCCGTACCATCTGAGGTAGACAGACAAGTGCAGAGACTTATAGAGCAACTGAGATCAGCGATAACATCTGAAGTAAAAAAAAGAAATACATGAAGTGGAAAAATGACTGGAGAAACATATAGAGGAAAACAGAACCGAAATAATATCTGAAATTAAGAAAGACATGTCTAAATAGATAGCATCCCAAGTAGGGGAACAACTACAGAAAGGTGGAGAGAACAGAACAGATATAATTTCTGAATTAGAGAAAGGATAACCATAATGAGAGTCTTCAATACTACTAAACAAGACGTCAATAAAAAATTAGAGGAGAACAAAAAAAATGATGGATTCCCTGATGGTGCAATATAGGAAAGAAATAGATCATATGAAACAATTTCAAAGAGATATACAAGAAAATAAAATCTCAATCACAAGTTGGCAAAACCGTATGAACGAAAGTGAAGATAGAGTCTCAGATCTTGAAGACACAGTCACAGCCAGTGAAAAAGTGAGAAAGGATCTTTTAAAAACAAGCAGAATGCAGGAAAAAATAATTCATCATCTGCAAGATGATGCAAAAGTGAACAACGTGAGATTAATAGGAATCAATGAGAAAGAAGTCAATACAAATGATATAAAAAGAATATAGGCAGAAGTAATAGCAGAAAACTTCCCAAATATGAGAAAGCAATTGGACATTCAGTAACTGAAGGCTACAGAACTCCAAATAACATCAACCCAACTAAAAACACACCAAGACATATAATAGTCAAGATACCAGAAATCCAGCTGAAGAATAATATACTAAAAGTTGCTAAAGAAAAGAAACAGATCACACTGAAAGGGAAACTCATCAGAGTAATGGCGGATTTCTCTTCACGAACCATGAAGTCAAGAAGAGCATGGAGTAGAGTGCTTCAAGTCCTCCATGAAAACAAATTTCAGCCCAGACTACTATACCCGGTAAAACTCTCCTTCAAGTATGAGGGAGAAGTGAAATATTTCCATTACAAGGAGCAACTAAAGAATTTCATGACATCAAAGCCAACACTACACAATATTCTAACAAATATTTTAGAGAGGGACCAAAATGACCTGAATTCAACAAATGAGAACAGAAAGATCCCACCAAATAGAGTAACCAACTAAACATAGGAGGAAAAAGTGGTAAACAGTAGCGAATAAGAGTCATGTCAACCATAAGTCAATACATTTCAATTATAACCATCAATGTACATGGACTCAATTGTCTGATTAAAAAAAGTAGACTTGCAGAGTGGATAAGGAAACAGAGCCCAACAATATGCTGTATGCAAGAAACACACTTAACTCATGAAGAAACTCACAGGCTTAAAGTTAAAGGTTGGAAAACAATACTACATGCTCCAGCACCTCAAAAAAAAGCAGGGGTAGCAATCCTGTTTGCAGACAGTCTAAACTTGAAACTAATATTGATCAAATGAAATAAAGAAGGCCACTACATATTGGTTAGGGGAAAAATTCATGATGAAGAGGTAACACTCATAAATATCTATGCACCAAACAAGGGAGCAGCAAGTTATATAAAACAAACCTTAACAGACATGAAAAATCTCATATCCAATACCACAATCTTAACAGGAGAACTCAACACCCCCTTATCTGAGAAAGATAACTCAAGCAGACAAAAAATTAGCAAAGAAGTAGCAGAACTGAATCAGAACTTGAAACATTTGGACTTAGTGGACATACACGGAGTGTTCCATCCAATCACCTCAGAATACACATTATTCTCAGCTGCTCATGGGACAGTTTCTAAAATAGATCACATATTAGTCCACAGATCATGCTTAAGCATATGCAAGAAAATAGAAATTATCCCGTGCATATTATATGACCACGGTGAAATCAAATTGGAAATAAATGACAAAAGAAACCACAAAAGCTCCACAAATACATGGAAACTAAGTAACACCCTCCTCAACAATCAAGCCATCCTCTTACTGGATATTCAGTTCTCCCAGAAGAACTGAAAACATTGCACCATAGTGTTGTTTGCGCACCTATGTTCATAGCAGCACAATTTGTGATAGTCAAATTTTAGAAACAACCAAAATGCTCATCACTTGAAGAATGGTTGAAAAAGATGTGGTGTGTTTGTACAGTGGACTATTCCTCAGATATAAAGAATGATAAACTAGACAGCTTCATATATAAGTGGATGTATCTTAAACATATACTCCTACATGAAATAAACCAGACCTACATGTGTAAATATCATATGGTTTCCCTAGTGTAAGAACTCAAAAGAAGAAATAAAAATGGCAATCAAGAAGTTAAGGATTAAACAATGAAGAGACAGCAAGCATAAAAGTTAGGAAACATGGCAGGGGAAAAACCATGCACTTATACACACAGGATGAATTAGACAGTGGTCCTAAGAATCTGCAACACATTCTTGACACTGAGGATAGCAATGTGTAATACTAAAACCATACTCAAATGCCTTTAATTCTGTTCTTTTAGATGTGTGCTGCTTCTAATGTCTTCAATTATTGTTATATTCTCTCCTAAGAAATGTTGTTTTAAAAAAACAAAAAAGGGTAATAAATGCATTTTCTTACCCATTCATTTATTCATGGATATCTAGGCTACTTGCAGAGTTTAGCTTTTGTGTATCATACTACTAGAAACATAGAATACATGTACCAATGTAATACTATAGTAGCTCAGTTAATGAACTTAATTCCATGATTCTGGAAAAAAATGGTCATATTCATGTTTGTGTGGGAAGGGTAGTTGTGGTCCTATTCATTACTTACTGTGGAGTTAAAAAACAAAAACATAGTTTTGCCAAATGATTCTGCTTTTGAACCAATTTTTTTTTTATTACAAACACGTGTTTTTGAATCAAGATGCACTGATTTTTAAATCTTTTGAAAATATATAAGGAAGAGAAGCAGGCTGGGTCAGGTGGCATTTCTAGTCTTAGTGTTTTGAGGAATTTCCACACTGATTTTTGTACAGGTTGCACTAGTTTATGTTCTCATTGATGATGCAGAAGGGTTGCTTTTTAGCCACAGCCTTGCTAGCTTTATTATTATTGTATTTCTTGATAATAACTATTATATACTGAGGGAGACTCTCAGTATCATCTTAATTTCAGTTCTGTACAGAGATGTCTACTATGTTTTCCATTTGTACTTTTTCTGAGAATATCTATTCATTTTATTTGCTTCCCTTTTGATTGTTCTTTCATTTTGGACAGTCTAGTTTTTTGAATTCTTTATATATTCTACATATTAGTGCTTTATCTGAAGAAATCTGGTGGAATATTTTTCCAATTCTGCTAGTTGTTATTTTACTTTGTTGACTGTTTCCTTTGCTGTGCAGAGTCTTGTAATTTGGCGTGATCTTACTTGTTGATTCTCAGTATTGCATCTTCTGCATTGGGGTTCTGTACAGAAAGTCATTGTCTATGCCTAATCAAGATACACAATGCTTTACTTGGTATTTAAAGTAATAAGCACATGTTACTTGTAGGAAAGTGGATGGAACTGGAGGTCTTCGTGTTGTGCAAAAGAAATCAACCTCAGAATGGCATGGCACAGACTTCTCTCATGTGGAATCTATGAAAACAGTAGCATAAAAATAGAAGAGAGACTCCTGGAGAAGTTGAAGAGACCAGCAGAGAGACAAGACTAAATTATAAGAGAAAATAATCGTGTAATTATATAGTAAAATATTTCAGTGAAATCAATTATTTGATATAATGAAAAAAGATCAAATTCAAAGTGTTATTTCTACTAAACTTATATTGCTTTTTATCATCATGTTTACCCAGCCACACTGAGCACTGGACAGAACAATGAGGAAAGCAGCAAATGGGCTCCACATCACGTTTTGACTGAAAGGAAAATCTGTTCCTAGTTTACTGGTACAATATAGAGTGTATTAAGAAATACAAATCATGTTCAAAAGATACAGTTTTAAGAGCAGATCCTTAGAGATATTTATACATCAAAACTGAAAATGTATTAGAGTGTTTCAATTTATTATTCTGTACATTATTTCTGCATTGCTTATGTAAGGCGCAATCTAAGTATGCAGGAAATGTTTATATAAGTTTATTAAGAACACATTGGCACCCTCAAAATACTTTTCCTTGCTTTGAGCACAGTTTTCTCACCATGTACGCCACATTGCAAGCCAGTTCTGGAAGTCCTAATTCATATCTTTAGAAGGTGTGATCAAATATGAACATTGTGGCCCAGGGCCATCTAATTGAAAGACAGGCTCAAAAGATTATAGCAGACATTAATGTGTCCACATCCATCTGGATCTGTCACTGGGTGACTTCTAAGTCCTCCCCAAGGTAAACATCACCATGACAGGTAATCATTTTGAATGAGTTCAGGATACTGAGGAAGCCGTGACAGCATGATTAAGACAATTCAGAAATTCCAGAACGATTTGAGAAAGTGACAAGAGCAGCAGCATAAGTATGCTGAAGGTGAGTGGGGGGACAGTCTGAAGGAGAGTATGCCTAGGTACCTTGTATTATAACACACTGAAAGATTAAATTTTTTAAATAATTTTTTTATCTCACTTGTAAAGGAGCATATGTTTCTCTCTCAAGGAACAATGTTTGGCTCGTAACTCTGACACTCACTGATAACAAGTTTGTGAGGAAATAACATGACCTTGAATTTCCGTTATAGCATCCATTAAATGGGGGAACAAGAGCACCAGTTGTCTGCATGGCAGAGTTGTATTATGTGGGGTTACTGTCCTTGGAGTAATAGGCATGCTAGTGTTGGCCGTTGTTACTGTGCTGAACACACCTCCAGTGGGCCTTTCTTTCCTATTTTACATCGCAAAGGCCATTAAACAAAGTTAAGCTCATCAGAAATGAAAGATTTATGGCAAGCATATCTTGATATCTAATTATTTATATCACACTAAGGGCCTGTGAACATCAATACCAGAGGAAAATTTATAATTTTGGAGCCTCTCATGACATTCCTGGCTATATCCTTAAATGTTTTCAAGGGTGATAATCACCTGGAAAGGAAACAAACGGTAGAAAGAGGGGGAATATGCCTTGGTTCTTGGAAGATGAATACTTAGCAACAGATGTTTACTTATCCTTTTATATGTTCATATTTTCATCAGTTTCTTAATAACTATGTACATTCTTTGAAGGAGCATTTTAATTTGCTACAGATGTTTCATGGAAACCATTATTAGCATGAAGAGCAAATGCCTTTGGAGGCAGTTGTATAAAAGTTTAATTTCTAAATGGAAGGAAAATGTGCACATGCAGTAAAAGTAATAAAGGAAAACTGAATATCCCTTGAGGTACATGAGGCTGAATAAAATCTACTACATTATCCTTCAATCAGCCACTTAGAAATTTTAATTGTGCAGACTCTTAATCACAAGGAAAGTAGCCTCAGTGTGAGCTTTCCTTTGCTAGGGGGTGGGGGAGGGCTGCCGTTCTTTTTCCAGCTCCTTAGAGAGCATCTTTTCTTATTTCAACATTTTTGGGCAACTCTCATGCTTATTTAGACTCTGACCATTGACTTTCTGGATGGCTAAGCTATACTGCACAGAAGATAGTGGGGCAGTGTGGGAGCTTAGTAAACGATGCTCTCTAATATGATTCTGTGGTATGCTGGGTGCCTTAAAGTGAATGACCCTAAAAGGGCCTCAGAAAGCATCTCTCTGACTTCCTTCTGTCTCCTGACCTGTCTACATCTGAAAGAAGTAATAGAAATCAGAATTCCTCTTCCTAAGGCCATCCACAGAAACTAACACTAGGCTAACCTTCCCCCATCTTTCTGTGTAGGATCTCCCACAAAGAAATTGTGTGACTTACTTGGGTGTGTGGGGGTCATAGGACCCTTGTTGCAGAGCGGTCCTGTCACCTATACAGAGAAGCTAAGAAGAATCTGGTTCCTTCTCCTTTATCTGATTACCATGAACTCGGCTCATTTTTTCTAATCATATTTCTACATGGCTGTTCAGTCTTCATCGCATGTAACCACAAAAGGAATTTTCCCTGGATATTTCAGCCTTCATATGGGGAGACTAGTTCTAGAAACTTCTGCCTATCTACTAATTAGATAGGAAGAATTTGTAATGTTCCATATAGCATATTAGGATAGCTAAAGTTGCTATTTATTTCACAACAATGAATAGGATTTCAAATGCTCTTCATATACAAAAATGATAAATGTTTGAGATAATGGATGTACCAAGAGCATTACATTAATGTATCTGAGCATTACATACAGTATATGTTTGCATTTTTACCATTGCTAGGTGCCAGCAGAAACAATAGTGAGTCTTCTAAGAACACGGCTCACACGCAGGGCTCAGGACTCCTACAGTGGTAGACTCAAGTAATAATCTGGCCGATATCACTGAACATACTAAAATACAAGCCACACTGAGTATGAATGATTGCAAATAAAAGATTTAATCCCAAGATCTGCAGATACTGAATGTAAGAGATAAAGAATTTAAAAATAAACTATTGACCCAGAAATCAAGGTTTTAACTTTTTTTACTCTAGCTTTTCTTTTAACCACATGTTATTTAAAGTATAAGACATTAAAATATAAAAAAGTCAAGTAGGTTGAAACTTAAAAACGTTAAACAATCACAAAATTATTGCAAAAGTGAACAGTCCAGATTCTTCTCAAGCTTTCACATGAGCCTAGATTGGTATGTGTGTGTGTGTGTGTGTGTGTGTGTGTGTGTGTGTGTGTGTGTGTGTGTGTGTGATGATACTACTCAGGATGAAAACAATTTCAGGAACACATATGGGCTGTGAGATATTGTATTTTCCTAATAGCCTGAAAGGAAAAACATTGCAACATGCAGAATACTGGAATCATACTCAGAAAAGTTCAATCAATCAAAATAGTACAGTCAAAATAGGTCTAGAATAAAGTTTCAGCTAGTTTAACAGGGGTAAAACAAGGTTACAAGGTATCAAATTGCATTTCAGAGTAGAGCTAGAAAAGATGAAAAGAAATAAAACCTCAAGGCCTCAGGACACCAAGTTCCATGTCTACTTTCTAATAAAAAGCTATTGTTGGATGTAGTGGTACACAACTATAATCCTAGCATTCTGGGAGACTGAAGCAAAAGGGTCATAATCTTGAGATCAGCCTGCTCAGCTTAACAAGATCTTTCACTCACTCACTCACTCACTCACTCACTCACTCACTCACTCACAGAGAGAGACAGAGACAGAGACAGAGACAGAGACAGAGAGAGACAGAAAAACAGAGACAGAGACAGAGACAAAGACAGAGACAGAGAAACAGAAACAGAGAAGCAGTTCAATATGCAGGGACATTATGTAACTGTAGTGGTTGATACATTGTGTCAACTTGGCTGGATGACTCAGCAGTTGGTTCCTCATTGGTGGGAGCCCTGCCCTGGGGTACAACTGATTCCTCCCTGGAGTGTGACCAGGGCCTGCCTAGGATATGATTGACTCCTCCCTCAAGATCAAGGGCCCATTCTGGCGTTTGATTGGCTCTACCCTAGGGCACAGTGGGCCCACATCAGAATCAGTAAGCACAAAGACTTTTTAATGGGCTGAGGAAAGAGTCAAGACTTCACTTCGTCAGAGAAGCTTCAGTCTTCACATTGAACCTGGACTTCATCACCTGGCTTGCAGCATAGACTCTTCAGCCTCCAGCTTGGATCTTTTACCATCCCTCGTAGACTCTTCAGCATCCATCACAGATACTTCAGTTTTCCATCGCAGACCCATCAGCCTATGGATAGAGACTTACACGGAGTGCTGCAGTGAAGTTCAGACCTTGAGACTGAATTCTTCAGTCTGGAGCATGCAGACACCCTCTGCACGCTTCCTCATCTGACTCTGTGGCTGACTATTATAAGCCAATCTTATAATTCCTTATATATTGTATATTTTGTGTTAATATCCATTCCTTATATTATATCTGTTCTGTTCCTCTAAGTAAAACCCTGACCAATACAGTAACACATATAGTGCCAGGAAAATATTACACATAAAAGAGGAAAATCAATAAAAATGAAACAAATGCAGAACAGATTTTAGAAAGAGTAAGAAAGACATTACAGTGGCTAAAATAAATACACACTTCAGGTATACAAGAATAGAGATGGAAAAAAGATAGAGATAGAACATGTTTAAAAAATATAAAAAGGATATATTTGTCTAAGATACAAAGTACACTGGATCAAATGAACAGAAGATTAAACAACTGAAAATAAAATATGTGTAAACTTGAAGACTTGATTGTAGCAGCATTGTGAACTGGATGAGAATGAGTTGTGTAGCAACATCACATAGCCCCCCGGGCGTGGTGGCTCACGCCTGTAATCCCAGCACTCGGGAGGCTGAGGCAGGAGAATCAGTGCAAGTTCGAGACCAGCCTGGGCTACAAAAGTGAGCTCAAGGCCAGCCTGAACTGCATAGTGAGACCCTGTCTCAAAAAGACAAAATCAAACAAACAAACATCACATAGCCTAATAAATGTGTAACTGAAGTCTCAGAGGAGACAATAAAGAGGATGTGCACACAATTGTTTGGAGAAATAAGTGCAATTTTATCATATGTGATGACAACATAGACCGTGTCAGCTGACTTTGCTCAGAAGAAACATAAAGAAAGTGATATGCCGTCACCATAATCAAACTGCTTAGCAAATGAATAGAGAACAATGTTAAGCATCAAGTGGAAGAAAAAAAAAATGCTTCAAAAATGGGTGAACAAGAATGATAGCAGATTTCCTCTTAGGAACAGTATGGGACAGAAGGAAGTATTGCAGTGTCTTCAAAAGACAGGAAAATCATATGTTATTATATTGAGAAAGGAAGAGCATGGGAAAACAGAAGAAACAAGATACATTATGTTCAAGCACAAATTCCTTATGGTGAATGTGATCATTGTACATATCTAAAGTGTACCTATAAAGTTAATCTCCCTAAATTTGTACAACCTGAAGTAATTCATAAGAACAGTGAAATTCTTAAATAAAACTCATAATAAATTCAGCATTGGAAGAAATATTTAGAATTCTTCATGCAAAAGGAAAATGATACCAATAGAAATCTGAATCTATACAAAGAAATACAGGGCACAGAAAATGATAACGTAATGTTTTAAAACCCTTCATAATGTCCACTGTGTAAAGTAAAAGTTGATTTGGAGCTTTTAAAAATTAGAAATAGTAAGTGGGAAAAATGACAGTGTACTATACACCTTACATTTGAAGTGCTATATTACTTAACAATAGGTGATGCTAAAATAAAATGTGTGCCATGCAGTAATTTTGAGATAAAGAATGAAGACAAATGTGATGGTAGTTTGAAAGATACGGCTAAGCATAAGATCTTCAAAAAGTACAGATTAAAATTTGTTTTTATTTTACTAAAGAAAACATAGTCATTGTTTTGCTAGAGGGTAATGAAATAGAAAAATAAATAACAAATGTGAATTATGTGGAACTTCCCCATTCATGTGGAGAATATACTTAGACTGTATTACACTAAAGATTCTTAAGAGGGAAAGGAGTTTTTAAAAACGCATGTTTCACTTCCTATGTTGAGTTTTTCACCGTAGTTTAGAAAGTTAAGATTTTAAGGATGGGCACCACATCCTGTTTGCGTCTTTATTTTGCACATTGACAACCACGAGTAAATTCCTGAAGAAATTACAATGAATGGAAGTAACGGTATTTGTGACAAAACTATCATGTCAGGCTGAAATTATATTTTGATTTTTTTAGAATAAAAATGAAGCTAAAATCAATTTCTAGTAATGTATTTGTCTTCATTCTATTATGAAAAAAGTATTATCTAATGTTGACTTATTTCTGGTCTCAGTAGACAGTTAAACAGATCTGGTGATTTTTTCTTCATTTCTTACTGGCTGCCCAGTAAGGGACTAAAGCAGGCTACAAAATTGTATTTCATTTGTACTTGGATTTGTGTGAGTAAGCGGTTTTGGTAAGGAAATTTTAATATGACAGGTTTTGAGATTTTTTCATCAATCCAGGATCCTCTGAAGCAGTTGAAATTAGATTGATTTTAATGAGAGAAGCTACCTCATTTATATGTGTTTGTATTAGGACATTGTGTTCTATTTCAATCCTCAAAACAAATGTTAAAAAAGGATACTTAGATACTGGATACCTTTAATTATTTATGTTATGAAGAAATGAGTTGTTCAAATCATATATTTTATCCTTTTTGGTGAATAATATTTGAAAAGATCTCAACTTCTCTTAAAATGTATGTTTTTTCCTCTTTATTGCTGAGGACTTAGAAAACATTCATCCCATTCAATATAGCAGTACAGGCAGCTACTACCTTTTATGATTTTTCACGTGTTCTGAATTGGAAGTATGTAACCTCTTTTATTTGTGGGAGATAATGGCATTATAGACTTGAAAAATAATTATAGATTAGATTCATAAATTGTGAAGTGTTATTCCATTAAAATATGAAAGATTGACTACAGGGGATGTGAAGAGGCAACCAGAGGATATATAAGTAATGAAGATCAGCCAACCTGATGAACGATTTATTTATAACAACTACACAATGGATAAATGCACAATAGTCAAACTGTAAGATTTAGAGTCTTAATTATGCCAAGATCAAAAGACTCAACAAAATGGGATGTACTGTACCAGTGCCAGAATGCTGAAGGAGCAAAAAGACGCTGGAGATGAGAAGAGGAACATGGCATAAATGGGATGCTGGATGAGCTTCCTACCTGTCAGCAGAGCTTGCGTGGACTGGCTGCCAGCCGTGGAGATGCTAGGGACGGCGGTGTGCC
Source organism: Myocastor coypus (assembly GCA_004027025.1). Taxonomy (NCBI): domain Eukaryota; kingdom Metazoa; phylum Chordata; class Mammalia; order Rodentia; family Myocastoridae; genus Myocastor; species Myocastor coypus. The sequence goes on along the minus strand of PVJA010015277.1, from coordinate 1,525 downwards.
ATCCCACAGCATCACACCAGCTCCTTGCCAAGGCTGTTGGCGCATGGACAGCTCAGCCTTTCTTGGCAAGCTAGTCTGTTTTTTCTCTCCTTGTATTAACAATTGCTTCATTTTTGTTGATCTCAATAATTCCAACATGTCTTATAGGTGATGAAATTAGGTGACAAATTCACACCATGGAAGTATATTGCCAAATATACTGCTCATATTTAAGATAATATGCATTTTCTATGTGACTGTGTTCACAAACTCTAATTAGCCCTTCTAAGGTATTGGTTTATAGAACTACAGAAGCTAAGAAGGCCCACATCTGCCATTGGCCTGCTGGAAAATCAGAAGAAACAATGATTCAGTTCCATTTTGAAAGCAAAAAGACCATGTGGTCAGGCATCTCCAAGTCACCCCGGGAGCCGACAGTTTGCCCCATGCCAACTGGGACATTCTTCTGAAGCACAGCTCCGAACTCGTCCAGTTCAAGTGTATACTTAGCACCTTGGGCTTCCTTGAGCTTATCTTCAGTTCTCACTGGCCTCCTACTACAGTCAGCTACCAGAATGCTGAGTGATCTGCTCCATTCCCCCAGTTCAGCTGTACACAGCACCCTGTGGTTTATGCGTGCTTCCATAGACCTGAGAGAGGTACAAAATAACAAAAAGTTTTTAAAAAAGCTTTAAGATGTTGCCATGCCTTAGCTGACAAAGGACCTAGGTAGACTCAGTGGAAGGCACCTAAAGCCTGAGGTGTCTGGCCTTTAAATACTAAAATCCTTGCGATAGGACATTAGGATGTTGTGGTAGTTGATACACTGTGTCCACTTGAGGAAGCTTGACTGGATGGGCTGGGTTGGTTCTGGGATTTGGGAGTCCCATCCTACAGAGGGCCTGCCCTGGGATGTGATTGGTTCCACTCTAGGGCCAGATGGGCCACTGCAGAGTGACTCAGCACAAAAAGTGAATTGAAAAGGACTGAGGAAGACTTTGACCAGAGCAGAGCAGAGCGGCCCAAACTTGCCCTGCCCTGACTGCCATTTGCCTTGACACCTGCAGGGTATGAACTGAAACCTCAACAAACTGTGAGCTGAATAAACCTTTCCTTCCTTCATTTTGAGTGTCAGGTATTTGTCTCAGCAATGAGTAAAAAAGTAACTAAGACAGGTGTGGCAAAATCTGGCCTGGGAAGTAGGCCTGACCTGTTCAATAGAAGATCCTGAACACAGGCACAAAATGGTTCCTAAAGCATTGCAAGTGGGCTTCTTATGAGAACTCTAGCAGATTTTCAGTAGGATGAGCTAAACCTGACATGAGCCTAAGCTCTGAGATCCAGGCACTACCTATCAGGACCCAGATGCAGATGTTCTTATGTGTTTCTTTAAGATTTAGAGAGTGTAGAAAGATATAGTGATACTATGAAGACTTTGAGGTCTTAACTTTTTGTGATAGTGCATTCTGTGTTTATCAGACACAGATTATACTTTGTTTTTGGCAGTTTATTTTTATTTTTTAAAAGAGAATGAAAGATGATAAGC
>PVJA010015276.1:0-45706 GCA_004027025.1 Myocastor coypus | reverse complement strand
TTTTTTTTTTTTTTTTTTTTTTTTTTTTTTTTTTTTTTTTTTTTTTTTTTTTTTTTTTTTTTTTTTTTTTTTTTTTTTTTTTTTTTTTTTTTTTTGTCTTTTTGAGACAGGGTCTCACTATGCAGTTCAGGCTGGCCTTGAACTCACTTTTGTGGCCCAGGCTGGTCTCGAACTCGCACTGATCCTCCTGCCTCAGCCTTCCAAGTGCTGGGATTACAGGCGTGCGCCACCACGCCCGGCCTCGTCTTGTTTTAATAAAATGATACCTAGCCATTTTTACTGTTCTCTAAGCTCACTCATGTTGACTGGTTGTCTCTTTGGTCTTAGATTATCTGCCCTTTGCTTTGTTTTATATACAAGGCACTTGTTATGGCTTATGTCTAGTTGCCCCCCCCCCAAAGCCTCATGTAGTCATTGGGCGGGAACTTCTATAGATTGAGACTTGACTCATGAGTCACTGAGATTATGTGTTTCAGTACTGATGGGATTATTGGTCTGAGTAAGGCTGGAACTATGGGTGTGGTCTAGGACAGATATTCTAAGGCAGAGCGCCTGATAGGAACATAAACAGAGACAGAGAAACAGACTAGAGCTGTTGCTCTCTGCTCCCTGGTTGTTCTGTTGCCTCTGTTGCGATTGTTGCTGTTCCACCTCCATGATCTGGATGCTCTCTACCCTGTTCCACTCAGCCTTAGGCCAGCTGAATATGGACCAAAACCTGCACAAACTGTAAGCTAAATAAATCTTTCCTTCCTTCATTTTGAGTGTCAGGTATTTGTCCCAGCAATGAGTAAAAAGTAACTAAGACAGCACTGCTCTCTGAAAATTGTATTTCCCAGACTCACTTAGCATCTGCCTTCCAGATACATCTGTTTTCTCTCTACCTGCCCCAAGCTATGTCTCCAGCTGTGAGTCACCCCCACAGTCCCTAGATCCTGTAAGGTTGCACATCATCTTGAGCTCAGTAGTATTCCTTCATCCAGTCCTAGGGATGTTAGTGACTTCTCCTATTTGTTATTCTTGTGTTTGTCTCATCTCACACCCTCGATTCTCTTTCACTGTTCCAACACTTACTAATTTTAGTTTTTGTATTAAATTTCTCCCAGTGGAAGTCCTGGCTCTTGCTTTTCTGACTTGATCTTGATGGATACACTCCCTTTCTTCCAAGAAGAGAAGGGATTCCCTGTGCTAGAAAAATATCTAGCACAATGAAAACTCCTACTTGAGCTTTAGGTCTTCACACACATGCCAGTCTTCTCTGCAAGTTTCCCTGCCTCTGCCTAGCATGCTGACTCAGTTAGCCTTTGCTGCCAATGTACAGGTGCATTTATCTCATTACTGAAAGTATTTGTACATCAGCCTCCTCACTCATCCACAGCTCCTTGATGCTACACATCTTGTTCTTCAAATTTGAATAACTGGGCAAGAGCAGGCAAGCATTAAATATTTGGTAAATAATACACTACATTACAGAAGTTTTAAAAAGTTTTTTGTATTTAAGCAGCCTTAGTAGGATCATGGTTTCTAAAAACTAGCTGCCTTTTAGCGATGGTAATTATAAATTTTTTTAATTAAAAAGTTAAAACTAAAAAAGGAAAGAAAGGCAACCTCCTCAGGTCCCCATCTGTCCCTCTTCCCAGACAGAAGTGCTTCTTTCTCTTAATAAATCTATTCTGCTCATTAAAAAAAAGTTAAATCTTTTAGCCAAACTAGATATTTTATTACAGGCAGTATAATACTTGGAGGCAGCATTCACTATACTCAATTAAATAATAGAATATTAATCTGTTAGTATCAGTCACCAAAATTTGTCTTCATATACATGTATATCTCAAGATAGCATTATCTTTTCTTTTTAAAATTTTTATTAGTATGTTTGCAGAGTATGATTACATTCATTGTAGTGAATTGGTATTTGTACATAACACGTTTCAATTTTTTCCTTTCCCCTCCTCTGTTTTGCCAGTGTCAGATTCATTTATTTATAAATCCTCATATAATTAACTATAAAGTTAATTATCATACATACAGATTAACAGCCAGGTTAATACCCCAAAAGCCCATCAAACAAATATGCTAAATCTAAGTACACTTTTAGATACAATGTGCTGTTATGAATTTTGATAATTAGAAGGAGTTACTGTTGTTACCACTGGAAAAGTTTCATTATCACATCATATACAAAGTCTAATTTGCCTTCCAGAACTGTATAATTTCTATATTTTAATTAAGTTAACATTTTTTCAATAATTCACAAAGTGACTATACCTAATTCTCAAATCATTTCTGCTTCCTTCCTGGATGTTAAATAATGTTGTCTTTAATATTTTATTCAATTCAAGAGAAAGGTTAAAAGAATAGAAGTGCACTACTACAACTAATTATTCTGCTTAAAACATAAAATCCAAAGGGCTGATGAGATAGCTCAGCAGACTAAACTGCTTATGCAAATGCAGGAATCCAGATTAGACCCTCCCAGCATCACATGACATGCTGGCCCTACCCCCAGTCATGCTGAGTCAGTCACTGAGACTGGGTGTGGTAGCACATGCCTGGAATACAGTGCTGGGGAGGCTGACACCAGGAAGATCACTACAAGTTCAAGCTGCTCAGTGAGACCCTTTACCAAATATATGCCACATATGTATTTAGAAAGTCATAAAATCCAAAATCTATTATCATTTGGACTCTGAATCCAAAACAACTTCACTTTGTCTGAAAACCAAAACACATGTTGTCTCCTACTCGACATATGCAAGTCTTTGACATTTCACTGCCAACCCAGAATTTCATAGTATGACCCATTTTCAAAGACCAAAATATGAGTAAAGAGAAAAAGGTTTCACTAACCAAGGAAATAATCCAAAGAAATTCATAATGCAGAGTGTCTAAGTATCACTTGTAAATAGTTATGGACTTAGAAGCTCTGCCTATAGGAAATAACTTACAAGATACATTTTAATAAGTGGAACAATCCATGATGATTAAATTTTTGAACTATAACTCCAAAGTAAATATGACTTTTCCGTTAAATGTCATCATTAAATATTTATTCTGAGTTTGGCACAGTGACAAACACTTATGATCCTAGCTCTGAGGAGGCTGAGGCAGGAGGATCACACTGAATTTAAGGCCAGCTTGAATTAATACCAAGATGCTGTTCCACAAAAACTCAAACCTAAAACAAAACAAACAACACAAAAATAAAAAACACATTTTTTTCTTTATTTTTCTTTCTTTGAAGAAAGAATGGTGGGAGCCTCTAGTTAGTATCTTTTTTTCTGCAATTGTAAGTTTCAATGTAAACTTAATTTCTAAGTTGCCTTTTGCAAGTCTTTGGAAATATTTATTAAAATTAAACATTTAAAAATCATTTGATTTTATGCTTTTCTTTCCCTTTTCACCTTCTGTTCCTTTCCTCTTCCTCTTCCTGTCCACCCCAGGAGAAGGCATCCTGAATCCAAGCCAGTGTGGGTTTGTGCAGGCCACCTGGCAAGACTCATTCCCTCTGCTTCCTCCCATGCCTGCCATAAAGAACACACAGCGTGAGTGATAGCGCCTACAATTTGACAGCAGCACGGCTAAATTTAACCAGCTATTTTTCAGGACCTCCAGTGATTATCTGCTTAACCAGCAGAACAGAAAGTGTCCTGATGGCCACAGGTTGAAAATAGATGATTCTATGCCTTGAGGCTGAACTGACCCAGGAAAAAAAATGCTATTTCCAAGTAATGTTGGCTTAAAATCTAAATCCAATATTTAGCTTTATGCATAAGAATTTGACTACACTATTGTGTTCTGATAAGTTTCTCCTTTCATATGCTTTGAAAATAATCATTTGTACATAAATGTTGGGTTCAAGAATCTATAGTATTATCTCCATTATTATCCATCTGGCTCCTTACTTTTCAGACTTGTCTTCAAAGGAAAAATGAAAAGCTCTTAATACCATAAACCTACTATTGTCTTCAACTTCCTATTCCCTTTCATTTTTGTTTGTGTAAAAGCACTAGAGGTATCATTAGGGAACTTTCTGTTTCATACATGTACAAATATAAAGCCTGGCTTATAAATATGCAGACAAGATGCAGTCAGTTCTGTCCAACACAACTTCCTGTGATGACAGAAATGTCCTACTCTGCATTGTCCAGTATGCTATTAGGTATTTGGAATTACTGAGCATTAGAAATATACCTATTATAACCAAAAAATTAAATTTTCTATTATTTTAATTAGTTTTCTTATTAGACAGTGAAGTCCTAACTGAGCGACTTAAAGGTCATCAAGAGGGTCCACTGTCTCCTATTTCTCCTCAGGCCTCTTTCTCCAGGAGCTTAAACTGATCCTTCCAGAAGCAGAATGCAAAATGGAACAAAAGCTGATCTGGAGTTGCAAGTGCAAGTCCACTCCGGTGGAGTTACAGAGCAACGGTTTCGGTATGTAGGGATTCACAGAATCAGATGCATGAAGATTCAAGCATGGAACAAAGGAAGCAGGTACATGGCAAGATGCTGCCCCCGAGAGCAGTCGGTCCAGGACTGTTACATGAGGATGCTGCTGCTGGTCTTCACACCACTGGACACCTGCCACTATCCTGCAGGGTCCTTGGTCACTGCTAACCATGCGTTCTCAACTCCAAGATGGCCACATCTAGCAACTTCATATAAACTGGTACCATTGTACCACCCCTTTTAAAAATCTACCTTTCAGATTCATACCTCTGCCCCTTCTCATTTAAGTTAAGCAAAATTGTTAATTTAAATGAAAATTTCCAGTCTATTTTCAGAAAGGTTAATCTCAATGCAAACTGTAAATCAATGGAAGCACAATCAGAAGGATTTGCTATAAAAAGGGGTATTTTTTCTTTAAGTTTTCTGAATAGTTATTTTTATTAACCATTAGTCAGTATAATACAAAATTATATAATTGCAGTATAATTATAATTAGCAGTAATTTTATGTCATTGATCATTAAATTATAATTAATAATTACCTTGGCTAAGTTCACGGCTAATGCTATTTAATCTGTGAAAAAGATCAGAAAAGCGGCCTTGCTTGGTGTGCGCCTGCCATCTAGTGACAGGATGCAGTAACACTACGGTAGAAATCCTAGCGCGCTTCAAATGCTAGGTCGGCTAGAGTTTGCCCCACTTTACAAATTTCCCAATGCTTTAACCCATGTAACGATGCAATGAAGCATCCTCAGGCCTTTGAAATGACCCTTCACTCTACACACTTCAATTCCAGGTTAAATTCAAACATAAATCATTGAAAGCCAAGCCATACCTAAAAATTATTTCATGCCCACACTCCTGTGGTCAAATTCCAAAGTCACCTTTCATTTTGCACATATCCAGAGATGTGTGGCTTGAGCGAGTGTGCTGTTCCTCTCCCACAAAGGATATCTTGATCCTTATAAAGGCAAAAATAGGAGTTGCTGATGTCACAGATTTCTGGCTTCTTATAATTTTTTTTTTCCCCCAAAAGAGTGAATAGAGGAGAGGGAGAGGGAAGAAAGGAGATCTTTTCAAACAGGAATTAAGATATGGTAGGTACATGTACCAACTGCACAGAAGAAGTGTAAGCACTATGTGCATGCAAATATGTACTAATTTAAAAATGGGGAAAAAACAAAAGAAGGAGAGAGAATCTAGCAGCATTTTCCCAGATATATGTAGTAAGGAGAGTTCTAAATAAAGAATAGATTCATAACTTGGATTAATTCCTTCTGATCCTTCTGCAATTTAGAAGGCAGCATTTGCCAAGTACCACACCCTACAGGCAACATCTACAGAGTTTTTCACATACCTAAGAGCAATAAAACTGACTTGAAAGATATTTTCTTTCTGTGATGTTTTCCTGTCTTTCAAAGGAGAGAAGTAAATATTAAACAAATGACCTGATAAATTCAGTAAAGGTTAATGGCGTGGCTGAAAAGTTAAAATGAGATTGCCAAAGGCACATGAATGGAGGTCTACACTCCCTACAGACAAGGTCAGTCCCTGGTTCTCTGTGCTTGGTTGATATTCATAACTCAATTCATACTTGTGTGGAAGTTTTAATCTGAATCTGGAAATTGGATGATCTGTAGCATGAAAGCAAGAGAGAGTAGAGATGTGAGAACTGAAGAATCTGCAGAAATAGGCTGGACAAAGAGGATGGTTTCTTCATGCAAGTAGGATCTGACCAAAGAAATTTTGATAGTTGAGTAACTTCAGTAAGGGCCAGCCTTGCCGGGCGTGGTGGCACATGCCTGTAATCTCAGCACTTGGGAGGCTGAGGCAGGAGGATCAATGCGAGTTTGAGACCAGCCTGAGCTACAAAAGTGAGTTTAGGGCCAGCCTGAACTGCATAGCGAGACCCTGTCTCAAAAAGACCAAAAAAAAAAAAAAAAAAAAAGGCCAGCCAGATATCTCAGCGTGCTTAGGCAGGTGTAGGACCAGGGTTCCATCTCTGGCATGCCATACTGGCCCCACCTGTGGGGTTAACGGAGAAAGCTACTGAGACCAGGCTTGGTGGCACTTGCCTGTAATCCCAGCACTTGGGAGGCTGAAAGCAGAAGGATCACTACAAGTCCAGTCTATGTTGTGAAACACTGTAGACCCTGTACTAAATACATTTTTAAAAATAATAACTTCAATAAAATTCCACATGGATGAAGCAGCCAAGAAGAACCTACTAAGGATGGAACTATGATTACTAGGACCTGCATGTACAAGCTGTGTCACCTGCCTCTTTTGACTGTTACCCTTTCTTCCTTGCCCTCCTCCCTCTTCTTGTCCTTGGTGTTGCCCTTTCCCTCCCTTGCGGCTGGCTTTCTCCTCCATCAGTGGCCACATTTATTTCATCATTGTTGTATATGAAACTCACAGTTTCTTATGAATACTGAATATCTACATTAAAATTGGTGAGCTGAAACTTCTACATTCCAAAGTGTCTCTAATACAGTTTCTTCTTAATCATCTATGACCTTTAGATTGTTTTTCTATGGATGTACACACCTAAAGAAAGGGGAAGGAATCAAAGGGTTTTTATTCCTAAAAATTGTCTTTCCATTCACATCAAGGTCTGGAATCTGTAGATTGCTGCTGAGCAGAGAGTTTACATTTGTGCATGCATGTTTATGCCTGTTCAACTAAAGACTATCTAAAATTAAATCCTGTCATTGTGTGGCTTTCTTCTGCTGCTACTTTTTTCTTTGTTTCTTTCTTTCAAGTGAATGCACTTGGATAACTCAGTAATCATAATAATGTTAGATTGCCAAAAAGTTGAATATATTCCACAAATATCTGTGTAAATATGAACAATTAAATAACATTTTCAATGAGTGATAAAAACGTGGACTATAACAAGGATGTTATGTTTGAATATTCTTCTGAAAGGCTATAGTGGAAATTACAGAACACTCTTCACCTTCCAACCTAAACCCTGGTGAGGCTATTAGAAGAGCAGTACCACTGGGCATTGTAGCACCTGATATCTGAAGGGACACAATTAGCAGATTCTGGGGAGTTCCTATATGGAGACTTTGACCTTTTTATTCTTCAGTAGTCTCCTCTACCCTCGACCACCCTCAAGGACAGAACTCTACTCATTTTAGTGATTTAAAGCCCCACAGAACTTGATTGGCATTATCCATTAATTTTTGAAGTAAGTGAAGTGATTTTGTGTGTGTGTGTGTGTGTGCGTGTGTGTGTCTGACGTAGCTATTTTAAGAGAGATTAGCTTTCCATTTAATCCACTGACAGATAATCTCAAAGATGAGACAGCTTAATTGATTTGACTGAACTCCTGTAAAGCAGAACTTTACATATGACTATGAGGTAATTTCACCCAGTAGGGTTACTGTGTAATGTAAATACACATATTCCCTAATGTTAAACTGTGCCTATTAAATGTACTAATTATGTATATAAGTTATATACAGTATATTGGTGTAAGTAATGTAAGCATTTGTGGAATCTGGAGAGCTATTAAACTGAAATATATATATATATATTATATAATATATATTTCATATATAATACTATATTATATATATGTAATTTCCTGCACATCAATCATAAAGTATCACTCAAGATCCCTCCCATTATAGCAACTACTTTAGAATCAACTATCTGCTAAGTTTCACCACAAGAGAAGTTTGTAGTGAGGAACCGAGAGGCAAGTGTGCAGGGAAACAACCACTGCACTTCCGAGGGGTAATGGAAACGGATACTCTTTTATTACAGAATTTAATATTAACCTTAAAATTCTCTGAACAAGCACAAGTTAGTGACTCCCGTGGTCTCTGGATTCGCAAACAAAATGCTGCCTCTTCTCTCCAAGGCCCTTGCACGCAGGAGCCAGCTCGAAGATCCCCCCCTCCTTGGCGCAGCTCTCCTAAGGGCCGCACGCACCGCGCCCCCTGGCCTAGTACTGGCCCACCCCTCACTGCCGGCCGCAGGTCCCCAGCGCGCACGAGTTGCTTCTTCCTCGCCGCCAGACACTTTCCAGCCGTGAGGCCGTGCTGAACCCTAGGAGGTGTGGGGTCGGTCCGGATCCCGGTCCGGGTCCAGTAGGAATAGTGCGGGCTCACCCCGGCATCCCCGCTGCCCGCCGCCCGGAATGCCAGGCGCCTAGTCAGAGTCGCCCCGACCCTGACCCGCACCCAAGCGGCTCCGCGCAGCGGCTCCAGGCCCCCGCCTCCTCCGGTTCCTCCGGAACCCGAGCTCCCACGCGGGGGCGGCCGGGCCGAGACGGGCGCCCCAGAGGTGTCCGGGAGAGAGGCGCGCGCGCCCGCGGGACCCCAAGTCCTCGGAAAGCCCGCCCGGGGGCGCCACGCCGCGCAGGGAGGGGACGGCGGGGGCGGAGCGCAGCCTCCGCCGCCCACACTCCCCCGCGGTCCTCGTTCGCAGCCGCTGCCGCCGCCGCCGCCGGGCTGAGGAGCCGAGAGTCCACTGCGCTGCTCACGGCTGTAGGATGGGGACCTAGCGCCACGGCGGCCGCAGTGGCCGCAGCGCAACCGGCCGCCGCCCCCGGGCCCGTCCCGCGGAGCGCTCCGGGCGCCGCCAGCCCTTTCCGGAACCAGGCGCGCGGGCGGCGGCGGCCGCCGCACTGGGCAGGCGGCTGCGGCTGGAAGATGGCGCCCTCGGGCCCGGGCAGCGTGAGGCGGCGGTGCCGGCGGGTGCTGTACTGGATCCCGGTGGTGTTCATCAGCCTGCTGCTGGGCTGGTCCTACTACGCCTACGCCATCCAGCTGTGCATAGGTGAGCGCCCCCCAGAGGAGCCCGGTCCCGCCCACGGTCGCCCGTCCCGCCCACGGCCCCCTGCGTGCCCCTCGCCCCACGCAGCCCGCGCGCTCAGTCGGGGACCCGAGGACCCTGCTGCACCGCGCTCTCCCCGCTCCACCTCGGGGCGTTCCGGCTGCGCCTCCACCGGTCGCAGCGAAAACAGCCTGGGGCATTTCCTTGCACTGGCACTACCCCGGCTCCCCCTCACAACTCTCAGGGTACAGTGTCGCCTCCACTCCAGACGCGCACCCCTCTGCCTTCTGCGAGCCGCCACCACCCAGCCACACCCCCAGGAAGCGCGGACCGCGGCGGCACTACTGTGGCCTCCGGTGCGGGAGGCTGCGGTGAGGGTTGGAGGGCTCAGAGCCGGGCCGCAACTGCGCCAGACCCGCCCGGGATGCTAGCCTGGCCTCTGGTGGCAGGGCTGAACCCCTGTCAGAGTATCACATCACAAATAACGTTTTAAGAGTCCGTGACAGTGCCCAGGGTCGTGTTAGCCTCTTTTAAGATTAAAAGATTGCCAGTTGGATACTTTCTAGTTTAAGGAGAAAGTGTTTTTAGAAGACATGCAATTCCCAGGACCATAATGTAAATGTTAGAATAATAGGAAGAAGAGGGACGGTGGACAGTAGCAGCCAAGTGGCTTGGTCCAAGTTCTAGGATGCTGAATTGACGGGTAGGATACTTTAAAGGCCCAGGCTTTCTTTTATCCTTGGATTTGACTATGCACAAGTAGGAAGTAGTTATGATGCCTAATGTAAGCTGGCTCCTGTCTTCAGATATTTGTGAAAACTGATCTAGGTTATTAAAAAATGTTAAAACTGGATGACCTTTCAGCCATGACTTGGGAATGCTTCCAGTGCTTGGCAATCTATCTACCAACACATCTTTTTTTTCCCTACAAGAATCAGCCCTTGGGTGAAGCTAGGAAGAAGATTAAAGCTATATTTAAAGATTTGCAGTTTAGGCATTATCGACGCTTAAAGATTAAGCTGTATATTCTAGTCTGAGGCCATTTTAATTCAAAATGTTGCCCATGTAGGAAGGTGTCAGAATAATACACCAGAATTATTACTGACATGACTTTTAAGCAAAATGAGAAACTTCTCATTTTATATAGTTTTTGAATTTTTCTATTTTTGTTGGATTTAGAAGCAATCTTTTAATTAAAAAAAAATGAGTGTTACAAAAAGAGAAGATCAGGCTGTACTGACACCTTCATGACAGCACGTCTAGATATGTGGTATCCCAGTCATGTATAATGTATAAGAGAGGATTATGATATAGGAGGACAGATATTGCGTTTTCCCACTAACAGCTAACATTAAATTAGCTTGTCTTATTGATACATATGTGTATGTTATGTAACTATTAGGGGCCTTTACTCTATTTTACTTTTTTACTTCTTTAAAACAGTGAGCAGCATCCACTGGTATAACTGGTGCAAAGCAGAGGAGTCCTAAGTATTCATTACCACAGTTGCTTATTCCTGTGTGTTATCACATTAAGCTAAGCAGCTTAGAAGACACAGTGCCCCATATCCATCAGGAGGGAGCATTTGAAGGCAGACTTTCTCCTCCCTGCTGCCAGGTACAGGTTCTAGGTTCCACCTAGGAGGTCTTACTGTATTAAACAGGCAATGAGTGGTGTGTTTGGAACTACATAGTTACCAAATTGTTATTACATTATACATGTATTTTATAGATGTTTACTGTGATTTTAAAATAAGTTTAAAGGTGGCAAAAGCTACATAGTATGCTTGTAATTTGATTAAGAGGGCGACCACTTCTCTACACTGTGTGTAGTTGGTATTTGCCTGATGAGCATCAGCAGCACCTGGTACCACTTCTTGTTGCTACTCATGTGGCTGGGCACAAAGCTCACCAATGTGAAAGTGGTCAGCAAGTTGTCTTGAATGAATAAATAAATAACTGGGAAGCAATTTCTCCTGAGTTGGCAGAAATAGTTCTTATGTGTTTTATTGCTATAAAAAATATGAACGACATATTCACTATGAAACATGCAGATAAAAGAGTTTAGAGGACAGAACAAGTGGAAGATGACTGTGATTCTAGAGACCATGGCAGTGTAGACAGTGTGGCTTGTACTAAGTTTTAGAAGCCTCATACAGCCTTAGTTGGGTTGGAAGTTGACATTAGCTGCAAGGTTTCCCATGTAAACACTGTGTAATTGAAGTACAAAACCAACCTCTTCTGCTTTTCCAGACAAAAGAAAATAAGAATGCCTCCCCGCTCCCTACTCCCTGGATTAATCACATCTCATACCACCCTCCCCTTTATGGACTTTTGTTCCTCTTGAGAGATGCTATTTATAACCATATTTTTCAAATTTCTCATATAAAATGTAGAGCAGGATTGGGACCAGAGGAGGTCAGGGGCTGTGAAGTGGTAAGTAACAAATAGAATCGAACAAACAGGATAATTTACCCTGATCCTTTTGCAACAGCTGCTGTCAGCCACGGATGACCCTGAATATAAATCGCTCTGTACCCTTTGCTGAATGAATGGCAATTTAGGAGTAGTGCTTATCCTGGTATCCTTGGAAACTGGAGATAATGATTCTCATTATACTTAGTTTCTATATTTAACAAACATGTGTGTATGTAGCTCTCTACGCACTTTTTTCAGCTAGCTTAATTTCTGTTTAATATTTGTATTTTAAGAAAATAACTCATACTTCTTTTTAAAAAATATATGTGCATGTAAAATATGTGGGATACAGATATGAGTCCAGTGTTTCAGGTACATCTGCTTCCGATGCTGCCAAGGAAAAATCAAATAGGACTGTTAGACTTGGAACCATTTGGAACAAGTTTATCTTGTTTGTTGACCAGTGAGGCCTCTGTTGGTATCACCCTTCCCTCCTATCTTCCTCTCCCTCTTCACTTCTCTTCCCATCTTCTCACCTTCTCACCTTCTCAGTATTCTTGACTTCTCTGGCATCTTACATGTCCTTGATCCTTCTACTTATGAGCTGGCTTGTTTTACATGAGATGAGACAAGATAAAGTCTAAAGGTGAAATTTATAAGCTGGAATCTTAGGATGTGGAATCAAAAGAGTAGGGATGGGCTGCAGTCCCTAGTGTGTTTCATTCAATGGATATCCTGGTTTGTAGGTATTACGGATCCACCATGGAAGTTATTTGTTAGAGTTGTTTGTCAAAGAAGGTAGTTGAACTATTTCCTTTTAAGTACTAACTTTTAAAATAGTTTTAACTTTTTATTTTGTTAGGATTTCAAATTTACTGAAAACTTTCAAGAGTATTGCAGGGAACTTTCACATACCCTTATTTAATCATTTTAATTTCTGTTTTTTAAAATGTTACTACTCTTCTACCTTGGAAAGGTACAATGAGACATTGATTATTATGTTTTATACTCATGTAGTTCTGGGTTTGCTAATAGTGTTTGTTTGTTTGTTTGTTTACTGAGAAAGGGTCTTACTAGATAGTTAAGGCTGGCATGAAACCCAGTGTGTAGCTCAGGCTAAAATTTAGAGGTCATGATTGCTAAGAATTGCCAAATTCTGTAACCTGTCTTCAGGTACCCAGTGGACATATCAGTTACAACTTTTGCTACTGTGGTACAGATGTCAGAATCTCTCCCTTTTCCACCACAACTCTTACCAAATAACTTTGCCTGGTGATGTTGTTTTGTAAGTCTTTTATCCTTGTTTTGTGTGTGTATGCCAGGAATGGAACTCAGGACTTTGCACTTGCCAAGCAGGCACTTAGGCCCCTGAGTTATATACCTGGCCCTATAAGTCTTTTTAATCTGCCATCATTGCTGCTGCTGCTGCTACTGCTCCTCTTCTTCCACCTTCTTCTTTTTTCTCCTCTTCTCTTCTTTGTCTTCTTCCTCTTCCTTCTTTCTCTCTTTTCCTGTTTCTTCTTCCTCTTCCTTTTTCTTTCTCCTTCCTTTTTCCCTTCTCTTTCTTTTTCATGTGAGTCAACACACCTCCGAAAATAAGCTAGCATCCTGTACACAAAAGTTTCAGAGTTCTTAGAAATCTGTGTAATTTGGGCCAGAGAGTATGTATTTCTGGTTTGCAAGCCTTTATGATTTCTGCTGGAGCTACTCAAGTCTGTTATTACAGAGACCAGCCCTAGAAAATTCTTTTTAAGTGAGTGTGGGTATATTCCAACAAAAATTTATTAATAAATATAGCTGTTAGGCCAGATAGTTTTGCTCTCGGGCCAAATAGTGTGCTTACTTTTAAAGCAGAATATTGAGAATATTGAGGCCTTATTCACAGATTTGCAGTCTGTTCACATTCCCCAGAAATGATCGTGACTTCTTATATACTACAGTGTTTGCTAGAGATGCTTAGGATTTTTTTTTTTTAAAAAAAGGAATCCACATACATAGGGATCAATTTCAGACATATATAATCACATTTTTGTGGATTTTAAATCAACAAATAATGTCAGAAGATAAAATGCATACATAAGGCTTCAGCCTTGGATTCTGTTAATCTGTGATCTGTTTTTCCCTCAAGGTCACTTCCAGCTCAGGGAGAAATTGAAGGGCTCTAAACTGCTTTCCACCATGAAATGAATCTGAGCCACATGGAAAAAAGAATTTTATTCTTGTTAATGGAAAACTATCACTTTATAAACCATGCAGGACATTCAAACTTTCTCTTCAAAAGAAGATAATCTTTATAATATGTAGTACTATCTATAAGTACTAAAATAGTTTGAAGCCCAGTAGAAAAAGTAAACTGTTTTCTAAAGAAAAACTATGCTTGTAAAAGGCCCGCAGTTACCTAAAAATCATTTTATTGGCAATAATAATGCAAAACATGTTAATTCTGTGATATTTCTAAATATCTTTCAAAGTTTTGAAGACTTGAAGTTATGTGAATCAAAACATTAAAATCTCAACATTTCTTCAGGTCTAAAATTCAAATGTACAAAACATATCTTCTAATATCTTAATCTATCCTGTCATTGGGCTTAAAAATTAGCAGTTCATGGGATAGAAGGACTTAATTTTTCTCTTGGTTTCATTTAGTGTAGGAGAGAATTCTTTTGACTAACTACATAATGTGTCATTATTATTTGCTATTAGTTCTTAGTAGAGGTAACATACATGGAGCAATTAAGATAATTATAGCTCAGTACATGTTTAATGAACTAATCTCTCCTTTCCTCATCTTATTTGACCTATTTGTGGCATGAGAACATGCAATTTTATAATGAGTATAAGTGAGAGAATCGGGGCCAGTGAGATGGCTCAGCAGTCTAAGGCACCTGCTTAGGCAAGCTTAGCCAACCTCAGGGACTGTGATTCAATTCCTGGCACCACATGCTATTTCCAACCCCACCCTCAAGGCAGGCTGAGCCAGCCATAATATTAAATAAATAAATAAATAAATAAATAAATAAATAAATAAAAGAATTTAATAGAGCTCAACTTAAACTAAGGTTTGTTGATGCATATACATATATATAATCCATGTCATTAAGTGCTTACATGAGTGTTTGTAGGAATTAGGCATAAATAGAAGGGATGAAAAAGAAAAAGGAAGGGATAATTTTTTTAAGTAAGACCATTGTCTCCAGAAAGATACACCATGACTTTAGGAAGGACTCAACTTCTGAATGAGCAAGGGCTCACTTACAGTATTGAACTCTACTTTCTTATATTACAAGTGTTTTCCTCTACAGAAATGATTTAGAGGAGAACTTAGAGATTCTCTCCTAATAGCCCAGAGAAAATGGCCTATAAGCGAAAGCATGAACAGTGAATCTCTGCCAGCTTGGGCACAGGTTCAGCCTACCATTCAAGCTTGAATGGTCAGAGAGCGGAAAAGGAGGATGAGTCACATCCCCCTGGGAACCTTTGCATTGGTTGTTGGAACAACTTGAAAGGATAATCAATAAAGATGTGGGCAGATGGGAAACACTTAAGTAGTTATGGATTCAAATTATACTTTAAATATTACCACTTATACGATCTCAGAGTAGAACCATGAAGAGCAGTTTGTGCCTCTGCTGTAAACTGGGTGGTTGTTTTAGCTCCTTCAATTGTTATCTCCTCTGCTCTCAAATGAATATTTGTGACTTGGTAGAAACTGGGCAGGGAGGTTCATAAATGCAATTCATTGACTCCATGGAAAAACTAGAGAACTTAATTAAGTGAATGCAGAATGATAAAGCTGAGCTACACCAGAAGAGTGACCTTTTGGAGTCCTGTTCTGATGACAGACTATTTTAGGGCCCCCAACCACCACTGCTGCCTATAGCTTTGTGTAGACAGTCCCAGCACCAAATATAGTGGCTGAGCTCAAGTTGTTTTGTTCACATTCTGGGTAGTGTTACACAGTTGGACCAGATATTTCATCTATTTTGACTTTTATAATAAAATGTGCTAGAGAGAGGAAGATAAATCTTTTTTGTTTCTCTTTGAGAATAGTTTCTCTGTGCAGTTCAGGCTGTCCTTGAGTTCACTCTGTAGCTGAGGCTGGTCTTGAACTTGCACAACAATCCCCCTGCCTCAGCCTCCTTAGTGCTGGGATTGCAGGTATACACTACCACATCCAGTAATGAGAGTGAGATAGTCCTTATTTAATTTTGGTGATTTCATTTTGCTTTCTTGACAGAAAATTCGTGATTTTTCTTCACAGAAAAATAAAACTATAACTTGCATAATTACACTCTTGATTTAATGTACTTTTGACAGTTCTGTGACATCTGCCAGCCTTCTTAGTAAGTGATGGGCTGAGGGGTCCCCTGAGATTCTAGTAGTTTCACTGCAATAACTATAGAGATAACTATTCTAAAAATGGCACAGTAGGATATTGGATAGATTCTCCATGCTGTCTGTTGGGAAAACAACATTCCAAAGATCATTAAAGAGATAGTTTTAGTAGTATGTGATTATATGTCAGTATTTAGAGACACTATAGATAATTAATGATAAAGATACAATGGAATGAGCTTTTAAATAGTCTAATAGAAAAAACTGTTGAAACAATTTTCTAATTCCTTTAAGGGAACTGTATAATAATATACTGATTGTTACTTAAATCAGACAGATACAGAGAATGGAAAGAGTGAACTTATTTAAAAAAAAAAAAACAAGTTTTCTTCCTTTTTAAAAATTTTTATTTATTTATTTATATTATGGCCGGCTCAGCCTGCCCTGGGGGTGAGGCTAGCACAGCATGTGGTGCTGAGGATCAAACTGTGGTCCTTGCAGTTACCTAAGCAGGTGTTTTAGACTGCTGAGCTGTCTCACCAGCCCAGAGTGAACTTATTATGATAGGAGTATCATCTTGTGGGGAGAAGTTTGATGCCCTGATATCTTAAAAAGTATATGGTATCAATAAAGAAGCTAGTGCCAGTTGTTTGATAATTTGACTTTCAAAATTGTAACTTACATTTTGTAGCATTTGTATAGTTTCTTTCCTATGTGACCTTTCATCTAACTCTGACTTTTAAATTCAGTTACAAATATCAGTGCCTGAAGTGTTTCAAATGCATTTTTATTTGACAGACCCTCTTACGCAAAAATATATGCTGTGATTAGCATTTACTACCTCTAGCACTCTAAAATGCATTCTCGATTTATTTTAACTATCTTGTTGATGACATGTTTTGCTTACTTTTTATTTTAGGTTTTATTGTTTATCAGTATGTGTTTATACTACATAATGTAACCAGTCCATCATTGAATTGGATTGTTATGGGGAGTTGAGATACATTTTAATTTTTTTAGCTTTATCCCCTCTCTATTCTATCCTTACAAGTCTCTTTTTTTTAATGTATTTGGTAAAGGGTCTTGCTATGCAGTTTGGACTTCTTGCAATCCTCCTATTTCAGCATCCCCAAGGCTGGTATTATAAGTGTGCACCAACATGCCCAGTTTTGGTGGCCACCTTGGTAGCCCTGGGGTGGGACCAGCATGGCATGCAGTATTGGGAATCAAACCTCAGTCCTTGCACTTGCCAGGCAAGTGCTTAGACTGCTGAGCTATCTCCCCAGCCCATCCTTCCAACTCTTGATTCTACTCTTATTTGAAAAGATGTGTCTCCATACTTCCTATTAGCTAATTTTTATTTTGTTTTTTGATTGTAGTTTCAGATTCTCATGTAAGAGAAACCATGTGTTATTTACATTTATGTGTCCAATTTATTCACTTAATGTTATAGTCTCAAATAACCTGCATATTCCTCAAGTCTGTCCTCTGTGGCAGATCAGTACTTCATTGTGTATAAATGGCACATTTTCATTATCCATCCATCTGATGATGGATTCATGGGCTTCTTCCAAGATTTGGCTATTCTGAATTGTGCTGCAAAGAACATGAATATGCAGGTATCACAGTACTATATCTTTAACTCTCTAGGGAAGATTCTTGAGAAAGGAAATGGCCTAGCCAAATGAAATTTCTGTTTGAACTCTTGAGGAATTTCCATAGTGGTTGAACTAGTTTACATTCCCATCAATAATTAAGAAGAGTTCTTCTTCCCACCCCATAGCCTCACTAGCATCTGTTGTTACCTGATTTTCTTGATGATAGCCTTGTTTCTGGAGTAAGATAGAATCTCAGTGTTGTTTTAATTTGTATTTGTCTAGTGACCAGCAATGTTAAACATTTCTTCGTGTATTTATTGGCCATTTGCACATCTCAAAAGTCAATTCCTTTCGCTTCCCATTTTTTTTAATTGAATCTTTTATTGGAAGGGTCTGATTGCTTTAGTTCTTTATATATTTGTAATACTGGTCTCCTTTTAAAGAAAAGTATCTGTTTTTCATTCCATATGTTGTTTCTTTGTTCTTTTGATTGTTTCCTTCGTTGCCCTGAGGCTTTTTAATTTGATCCAATCCCATGACCAAATTGCTGATTCTTAGTACTATTTCTTGTGTAAGGAAGTTCTGTGCAGAAAGCCATTGCCTATGCCTGTGTCTTTAGGAGTTTTACCTATGTTATCTTCCAACAGATTCGATTTCTCTTTTAACATTTAGATATTTGATCCATTCTGGTTTTAGTGTAGGACAGGGTGAAAGATAGGCCTAAATTCAGACTTCTACATGTGAATAGTCAGATTTCCCAGAACTTTTATTAAAGAGGCTATCTTTCTTGTCTAGGGTGTGTTTTTGGCGTCTTAGCCAAAGATCAAACGGCTTAACATGCTTGAGGTTGTTTTTGCATCCTTTCTTCACTTCCACTGATTCACATGTCTGTTTTTATGCCAGAACCATGTTGGTTTTTTAGTCATTCTAGCTTAGCAATGTAACTTTAAATTTTTTTTTTTTTTTTTTTTTGGTCTTTTTTGAGACAGGGTCTCACCGTACAATTCAGGCTGGCCTTGAGCTCAGTTTTATAGCCCAGGCTGGTCTCGAACTCACACCGATCCTCCTGCCTCAGTCTCCCGAGTGCTGGGATTACAGGCGTGCGCCACTACGCCCGGCTTGTAACTTTAAATTGAGACTGTGATGCCTCCTACTTTGCTCTTGTACACATGATTGCTTTTCCTGTGCTGGGTCTGTCCTAGTTTTATATGAATTTTGGGATTATTTTTCTGCACTTCTGTGAAAAATGTTGTTGCTACTTAGATTGGGGTTGTGTTAGATTTGTGTATCAAATTTGGCCTTTTGACTACATTAATTCTGCCTCTACAGGGAGCATCTTCCCATTTTTCAAGGTCTTCTTTGATCTCTTTTTTCAGAATACCATAGTTTCTATTAGGTCTTTCAACTCCCTGGTTAATATCATAAGTTATTTGATTTTTCTTGGTGCTAATATGACTGGTATTGGTTTCCTAACTTTAAAAAAATCTTATTTTTCATTTATTTGGTATAAAGTCTCATTATGTAGCTCAGACTCATAGTGATCCTCCTGTCTCAGCCTCTCCAGCACTGGAATTATAGGCATGCACCATCCCACTAGGTTTTAGTGGCCAGCACTGCTCACCCAGGGCTCTGGGGCCTGTGCAGCATGCAGTACTGGGGATCAAACCTGGGTCCTTGTTCTTAGACTGCCAAGCTATCTCTCCAGCCCATTTTCCTCACTTCTTTTTCAGTGAGTTAGTTTTGTTTGTTTTTGTTTAGTACAGGGTGTACAGGGTCTCACTACATAGATCCAACTCGTAGTGATTGTCATAATTACTCTTCTCTTGTTGCTGGGACAAATACCCAACACCTAAAATGAAGGAAGGAAAGGTTTATTAGGTTCACAGTTACTGGAGGTTGCAGTCCATACTCGGCTGGCTCCAAGGCAGAGAGGCACAGTGCAGAGGACAGCAGTTCATGGTGATGGAACAGCAACAATGGTGACAGAGGCAATGGAACAGCCAGGGGAGCAGAGAGCAACAGTGGGAGTCTGTTTCTCTCTATATTACATTCAGGCTGTCTGCCTCAGCCTATCTGCCTTAGGCTACACCTATAGTCCCAGAAGTGCTCAGACCCATAATCCCATCAGTACTAAAACACATAATCCCAGGGATCATGAAGCAAGTCTCAAGCTCTAGAGGCCCCTGCCCCATGATTGCATGAAGCTTTGGGGGGACAACTAAACATAAACCATAACAGTGATCCTCCTGTTTTCAGCCACTCAAGTGCTGGGATTACAGGCACACACCATCACACCCAGTCTCAATTGCCATCTCAGCCCCGGGGGTGAGACCAGCATGGCACACCAGGGATTGAACCCCAGCTGCTGCACTCTGCCTAAGTAGGTACTTTAGTCCACTGAGCTATCTGGCCGGCCTTAATTATTGGTGTACAGGAGCACTGTTGATTTTTTAGTGCTGGTTTTGTATTCTGCAACTCTATTGAATCTGGTTATTAATTTGGAGAATTAATATTTCTATAGGAAAGAATATGTGCAATAAATTTAATTTCAAGAAAAAAATATGTAGAGTCCTTTGGCTGAATTTTATGGGTTATATGTAGATCATATCATTTGAGGACAACTTGACTTCCTTGCCTATGTATATCTTTTTATTTCTTTTTCTTTCCTACTTTGTCCTTATTAATGTTTTGAGTACATGAGTGGTGATAATGGGCATCTTTGTTTTGTTCTAGATTTTAGACGGAAGGCTTTCAACTTTTTCCATTTTATATGATGTTGATAATAAATTTGTCATAAATGGCTTTTATCAAAGTGAGTTTAGGTTCTTGTATGCCCATTTTTTTTTATTTTAATCACACATAGGGGCTAGCCAGATAGCTCAGCAGATTAAAGCAACTTCTTAGGCAGGCACAGGAACTGCGGTTAAATCCCCAGCATACCATGTGGGCCCCTCCCCGAGGCATACACTGAGACCATGATTGAGACTGGGCGTGATGGTGTGCACCTGTAATCCCAGTGCTTGGGAAGCTAAAAACAGGAGAATCACTAGGAGTCCAATCTGTGTAGGGAGACCCTATAGATCCTGTACTAAATACATGTTTTTCATTAAATGTATTGAAAATCTATAATTATATAGCATATTGAAAATTGTAGACAAGGGCTGTGGAGATAGCTTAATGGCACAAACACTTGCCTGGCAAGTATAAGGTCATGAGTTTGATCCCCAGTACAAAAAAAAAAATTAAGAAACTTATATTCATGTAATTAGAATTCTCAAAGTAGAAAGGGATAGGACATAAATATTTAAAGATATAAAATTTCTAAGTTTAGTCGAAATTATAGCACATTTCCAAGAAAAATGAACCTTTTGCACAAGAAATGTGAATAAAATCATACCAAGATACAGAAAAATGAAATTGTCCAAAACAATTGTAAATAAAAAAATCAGTGCTTAGCAGATAGTCCAGTTGAATAAGGTCTTGCCTGGTAAGCGCAAGAGCCTGAGTTCAATCCCCAGTTATGCAAAGAAAGAAAGAAAGAAAGAAGAAAAAGAGAAAAAAAGAAAAAGAAAAAAATCATTAAAGCACATACATAAAACAAATCATTAGCTATGGAGAAACAAAATTAGCATTTTATTCCACAAGAGCAAGTGGGTAAGAAACGAGACTAGTTCTGGACTGAAAAAAAAAATCTGTCCTCTTTGAATTTTATATTTAGCAAACATACCGTTGAAACCTAAAGTAAAATATTTTTTAAAAAATAAACTTAAAGCCGGGCGTGGTGGCGCACACCTGTAATCCCAGCACTCGGGAGGCTGAGGCAGGAGGATCAGTGCGAGTTTGAGACCAGCCTGGGCTATAAAAGTGAGCTCAAGGCCAGCCTGAACTGTATAGCGAGACCCTGTCTCAAAAAGACCAAAATGAATAAATAAATAAATAAACTTAAAATCATGGATAGATGTTGGATTTTGTCAAAGGTTTTTATATCTATCCTGATGATCATGTGATTTTTGTCTTTGTTTCTGTTTTTGTGATACATTTATTGATTTATGCATGTTGAACCATACCTGGTGATGATATAGGGTCTTTCTGATGATTTCTTGCATTTTTTTTGTCAGTATCTTGTTGACAGTTGCATTACACTGTATTTGTTAAAGAGATCCACCTGAAACTGTTCTAAATTCTCCAATAAAAATGCTACCATTCAGGAATAACTTTGATATTACGTCTTCCCTTTGGTTTTCATTAAAGAGCTTGAGCAGTATTGGTATTAGATTTTCTCTGAAATTCCTGTAAAATTCAAAAGTGAATTTATTCAGACCTGGACTTTTCTTAGTTGTCGATTTTTATTACCATTTCAATTTCATTTATTTTTATTGGATTCTTCAGGGTTTTTCTTTCTTCTTGTTCCTGATTTAGTGCTTATTTTATGAAGTTGAGTGCACCATTGCTGAGTGCATATACATTAATAGTTGTTATCTCTTCCTAAATAGTTAAATTGTTCTCTTAACTAATATAGAGTGACTTTATTTCTTTTTCTGATTAGTTTTCATGTTGTCTAAAAATAAGATAGTTATACCCACTTTTTTGAGGTTGCTGCTACTTGTCCTGTGTTTTTCATCTATTAATTTAGTCTATAAATTTCCTTTTAGATTAAATGTCTTTCTTGTATACAGTACACTGTAGGGTTTTGTGTCTTGATCCACTCTGCTAGTCTTTGTCTTTTGATTGGAGAATTTAGAACATTCATACTAAGAGTAATTACTGAAAAGTACTTACTCCTCTCATTGCATTATTTTCCTTAGCTGATTACTGTTTTATTCCCTTTGACTTAACTACTGACTTTGCCTGATATATTCATTGTATTAAATCCTTTGACCTTTTTCACAGAAATATCTTATTTCCTCATCAGCTTTGAAAGGTAGTTTTACAAAATATATCAGTCTAGGATGTAAATTGTGGGGTTTTTTTAGGGCTTGTACCACTTCATTCCAGTCTCTCTTGGCCTTTCAAGATTATATTAAGGAATCCACTATAGTTCTAATGAGTTTGCCTATTAGACTTACTGTTTTTCTCTGACAGCTTTTAAGAATGTATTCATATGTTGGACTTCTAGAATCTTGCCTGTTATGTTTCATAGAGAGTATCTTTTCCAGTTGTGGTTACTTGGTGTTCTATAGGCTGCAGTTATATATGTTCCATTCTTTTCACTTACTATTTCAGTAAACAGGGCTTTTATGCCACTTATACTGTATTGTGGTTTCTCACTAATTGCAATTAATCTTGGATTAGTCTCTTTTGTGTCATCTAACAGCTATTGGATCCATTTTTCATCTTGTTAACATATATCTGAATGATTGGCCACTGTAATAGCCCTCTCTTCTAGTTCTGACACTCTCACCTGATACAGTCACTTCTACTGTCCATACTTCAGAAAATATTTTAATCTCCTGAATTTCTGCTTTGTATCTTTTTATAAAGTCTTATTTTTTTCAATCCTGGTCATTTCTGTTCTATGTCATTTTGTTTAGCTTAACTAGCATTTTATTAGTGTCTTACATAGAATTGCTGATCCCTTTATTAGACCTATTATCTGTTTATCTATATCTTCTATGATCTAGCTAAGTACCTTATTTTTCTGTTTTGTTATCTTATTAACTAATTCTGCTATGTAGCTTTTCCATTTCCTCATCTTCTATGCCCAGTGAATCAGCTTCAAAGGATTTAGGTGTTTTCCTAACTTTTGTTGCCTTATCTTTTGATGTTTCTATCTGTTTGTATTTTGTGCTGAGGCTTGCAGATAGATTGTAGTGGAAATTTTTATTGCTAGTGTGGGCATCTCTTTAGTCAGTGTTGTGACTGGCAGCCTATACTGCATCCTAATTACATTTTTAAAATGCAAATTAAGTACTCTTATAAATGGCTGACTTTCATTTACTATCACTATGTCTCTGTCATACCTTTAAATTTTTCCTTCATGTAACATGTACAATGAAGCACTCTTACTGTACTTAAACTAATCTAACATCTTTGGCCTTCCTCACAAGCTTTGCCACCCCAGAGAAAAGGTGTGATCCAGGGGAGATCATCAGAAAATGCATGCAAAACAATATGCAAACATTTTTTCCTAGGACTAGCAAGACAGTCTCATGAATTAAGTGCACACTTAGGCAAGTGCAGGAACCTAGGTTCAAGCCCAGCACCACATACCACACAGTCTCCACTTCTGGGCACATTGAGTGATTCCAGAGACCAAGCATGGTAGTGCACGCCTGTAATCACAACACTGAGGAGGCTAAAAATAGGAGAATCACTGAGTCTGAGCTGTGTAATGAGACCCTGTACTAAATACATTTTTTTTTAATTTTAAGTTTTTAAAAACTATCCAATGAGCGAAATAGTTTTAAAGATCTATCTTTAAAATAGTTTTAAAATAGTTTTAAAGATCTCTCTTTAAAAATAGTTTTAAAGATCTATCTCTGTGGTCATCTTATAAAAAGATGTAATTCTTAGGAAAAGAAGTTACTGTAGTTCCAAGAACTTTATAAATGTATTTTGTTATAATTCAATGAAATTTAGAAAACATTAGAAAATTATCTATTTTCTGTATGTGGATAATATTAAATTTCTGTGTGTGTTTATTGCATCATGCTAAAAATAGATTTTATTTAAAGGATATATTTGGAATGAGGTAACTTAAAACACAGAGGAGGAGCTGGGGATTTAGCTTAGTGGTGAAGCATGTTCTCAACATGCAGGAGGCCCTGGATTCAATCTCTATAACCAAAATAAAAATAATCGCATACTGGATTATGTCCCTTACCCCTCTGGAGCCCATGGGTCATCTGAAAGAGGTGGGAAGCTGGATTTAATGTGTAGGGTTTTTTTTAAACAGATTTGTAGAGATGGGAGAGATACTGGGACTTGAAATACTATAGTCTGTAATATGTACCACATAGTCACATCAAGAGTGCTTCAGTAGAAAAGGCAGCTTGCTCCAAAACAGCTGAGCTGGAACTGTAATGAGAGACACCTCATGCCATTTGGAGATTAAAAAAAAAAAAAAAAAAAAAAAAAAAAAACATTCAGTTCTGAGTCTTAAACTAAAGGTCACAGGGCTGCTTTAAACTGCAGGCCTTACTTTGTGATCAAGTTGATTACTAGGTGGGCAACTCCACGTAACATGTATTAAGAAGAAAGACTTTCAGGGACTCGTGTATTTAACATGACTAGTAATTATCCAGGGCATCGTCAAGGAGGGCAGTTAAAATGAAAACAGGAAGGGCAGAGCCAACTTTGATTTAATCAAGGCTTAAATAAATCATATTTTGATGAAATATTATTCAATGACTAATACATACTAAAAATTAAGAAATATAAAACCAAGGAATTTATGACAATGAAGGGGGTCACTAGAAATGCTGCAGACTTTCATAAACTTGCTCTTTAACAAATAATTACAAAAGCCTAGACTTGAAATATATTTCAGCTATCACAATATTTGGAAACACTTTTAATTTATTCATTCAAAACAATGTAAGCTGCTCTTGGAGGGAGGGAAGAATAAGAAAAATATAGTAAGAGATTCATTGGAGCATTATAATGTAATGAGAAGAGGCAAAAAACAAGGCAGAGGTTAGGAGTGCCGGGAGAGGTTTCAATCTTCAGTAAGGTGCTGGGAGCAGGAGGGAAACTTAGAGTTTAAGCGAGGAGCTGAAGCAATTAAGGGCATTAACTGGACTGATATTAGAGTGCAATGTATCTTAGGCAGAAAGAATGATTTATATCTGAGGTAGGCATCTGCTTAGGGTGTTTGATGATCATTTGACTAGAGTGGAGTGAGCAGGAACTAGTTAACAAAATCAGAGGTGGCCTTTGTGAGATTTTTTACTTGGTGTAAACTGAAGATTCATGCAGGGAACTGAGTGCAGAGGTTACATGCTGTGAATTAGGCCTGAAAAGATCATTCAGGCTGCTGTGGAGCCTGGGCTATTTTTATTGTTAATGCAGGTGAGAAATGGTGCTATGTCCGACATGATGTGGGTATTGGACACAGTAAGAGATCCTTCTGAGTGTACTTTTTGGATATATTTTTAACTTGTGACAGTCAAATCTCTTCATAGACAGATGTGAGTTATAGAACAAAGAACTAAAAATGATTCTGGTGTTTTTCACCTGAGAACCTGGAAGGATGAGAATGCAGAGGCTGTTAGGGGTTCTTGTTGGTCGGAGTCGTTAGTGATACACTGATGTTCAAATTAGATGCAGGGTGAGTATTGTACATATGAGCTTGACATAGAGAAGTCTAGAATAGAAGAAAATGGGAGTCTTAAACATATAAATTAATTTAAAAACTTGGAAAGAGGAAGGAATGAAATGGAAGAGAGGAGATGTAAAGGTGGTAATTGGGGTTGGAGATGAGCATAATATATGATCCACTCTGAAGTCCACCCTACAATGAAATTAAGGGAATTTGAAGGGAAAAGTATAATGAAAATGGAAGTGATTAAAATGGTTAAAGTATGTTGGGTACCCATATAAATATGCTGGAATGAAACCTATCAATCTGTGTAATTAAAAATAAATAAATAGAAAGTGGAACAAAAATACTTGGCATGGACAGATTTGTTTTCCCAAGAAAGTATAAATCAAACAGATAATTGGATCAAAGATGATCAGTGCTGAAAGCTTAGAAGTTGCAAAGACTGAGAAAGAGTGACCAAATATGATTTCCTGGAGCATGCCAAAGAAAGGGAACCAAGGAGCAAAGAACCAACTTTGACAAATGAACCTATGCGTTAAATAAAATAAAGCCTGGGAATTTATCAGCATGATTGCTCAGCCCACATTGGAATTTATTACTGACTCTATACTGCTGACCTTGAGTACAGAATTTTACCAAAGAGAATCACATATACCAATATATAAACTGCAGAGGTGTCTGAATTAATTTAGTCTAATTAAAAAGGCTGTGCTCTGTAGATAACTGGCCTGGGAGTGTTGTTCCGGAAGGTGCATGAGAATGCTCATGTCTGGCTGGCCCACTGTTACGTGGCTGTTACCTAACAGAGGCTACTGCATAGCAGCATTAAGCACATTAGTTCAGTTTCTTTTATGAATGAGTGAATGAATGCCAGATGAACTGGTTTAATTTAGGCCTTATTGTAACTGTGGATATTTCAAATGTCAAAGAACATTGAATCTTTTATGGGAGGATTATCTGTTGTAGTTTTTCATCATGCAAGATGTTCATAAACAGGTTCTAGTATTTTATGTTTTCAAAAATAATAACATGACTTTTTTCTTTTTGAACTTTGAGCCAATCATCTTTGATAAAGATTGAGATGATGAAATTAATTGTATAACTCATTGGAGAATTTAAAAGACAATTACTAAATAATAATAAATTAGATCTAGGACCAGCCAAATAGCTCAGTGGATTAAAGCTCTGGCAAGCAGGCACAGGGACCAGGGGTTTGATCCTGGACCTACCTTGCTGGCCCCACCCCTGCGACACACTGAAACAACAATTAAGACTGGGCGTGGTCACGTAAGCCTGTAATGGCAGCTCTTGGGAGGCTGTAAACAAGTGGATCACTAGGAGTCCAATCTTGTATCAAGACTCTGAACACTCTGTTGACCCCTGCCTAAAATACAAAAAAAGAAATAATAAAAATAACAAAATAAATTAGATCTATTTATAACAGTAACAACTTAGAATGCTAAAATATAAAAGAATTACAAGGAAGGAAGAAAAGAAAGGAAGGAAGGAAGGAAGGAAGGAAGGAAGGAAGGAAGGAAGGAAAAAAAGAAAGAGGAAAAAAAAGAAAGAAAGATTTGTAAGTACTCAAGAGCTGAGGGGATATAGCTCAGTAGCACAAGCACCTGCCAACAAGCTCAAGGTCTTGAGTTCCATTCTTGGCAGATCTACTCACCCCCCCCAAAAAAAAAAATGTTTAAAAATAAACATAAACGTAAGACGTACTGAAATTTGACATTACCAAACATACTACAATCCATTTTAGTAGTATAACTAAAACTTCTAATTAAAATGTTGAGATTGGTTTCAATTCCTCCTTTCCTTGCCCTAGTCTACTTACAAATAGTATGCTGAATGAAACATAACTGATTGAAGACTGTAGGTCTCAAACAGATGCATATACCAAAGCAAGAATCCAAGATCTTGAGTCTTCAGATTTTATCTTCACAGTTTGGTGAATCATAACACAGTTTTTCTACATCAGGTGGGTTTTTAATGGAAATGTAATTCTACAGAAGCCTATGTGTACCTTTGTAAACATGCCCAAATTTGAAGGCCTCTAGCAGTATCTATGAGATGCACAACTGTCATTTTTTTTGTTTCTTTGTTTTGTTTTGTTAATTCACTAACCTTTCATGGCTCAGTGGGAAGGTTGGAGTGTAGGAACTGTGAATTGTCACATTTAGCCTGTGCAGTAGCCTTCATTGCTGGCTAATGTGCCTGTCAGAAGAGTGCTCTCCATCAGGTATGTTCAGAGAACTGATGGGCTGCTGCTTTAATAGCATAGTCCAGAATTTAGCAACATATTTTGAGCAATAAGAGTTGAAAGCATGAGAGGTAAAAGTTAAGAAATCTAATCCCCTTTATTTTTTTATTTTTTATTTATTTATTTATTTATATTTATTTATTTTTTTTTTATTTATTTATTTATTTTTTTTTTTTTTTTTTTTTTTTTTTTTTTTTTTTTTTTTTTTTTTTTTTTTTTTTTTTTTTTTGGCTTTTTGAGACAGGGTCTCGCTATGCAGTTCAGGCCGGCCTTGAGCTCACTTTTGTAGCTCAGGCTGGTCTCGAACTTGCACCAATCCTCCTGCCTCAGCCTCCCACATGCTGGGATTATAGGCGTGAGCCACCGTGCCCAGCCCTCTAATCCCCTTTAAAAAAAAATATAATAACACTTTGTAGGGACAGCCTGATAGCTCAGTGGACTAAAGAGCCTACTTATGCAGAACGCAGTGGCCAGGATTCAATACCCAGTGTGCTGTGCCAGCTCCATCACCAGGGTGCACTGAGATAACTGTTCAGACTGGGCATAGTGGTGCTCACCTGTAATCCCAGTGCTTGGGAGGCTGAAAACAAGAGAATCACGGTGAGTCTGATCTACATAGTGAAACCCTGTAGACCCTGTACTAAATACATGAAAAAAAAAAAAAAAAACTGTGGGGAAAAAAGGGGTTTTTGTAATGCCTACAGATCTAGGGTGAGTGAATCACTCTAAGAACAGACAACAGAAATCTATGCTAATAATTAGGAGAGAGTTCACAATAGGAAACATGAGATGCAGCTCCCTTTCAGCAGAGGTAAAGACTTAGTCCAAATATTTATGACTATCTTTTTAAATTCCTTACATGCTTTTATACCTTGCCACTCAGATTGATGAATACATCCAGCATATAATCTGATGACATTTATATAATATTGCACTACTGTAGTATATCTTACAGCAGTATTCATGCAAATCTTTCATCTCTGAGCTACCACCATAATTGTATGAAATTTGCTTATGATGCATAAGTCCCATTATAGCAGTTACTGTGGGGTAAATGTGCTAGTACTTTAAGGTGAATGCAGTGTGTAGTGAACATATAATTTGCTGAAGAAGGGAAAACTTTCATAATGCAAGCTGGGATCAAACAAAGATTGCATACATGAAAACTGGGAAGATATAAGAATGAAACCAAAACACACACACACACACACACACACACACACACACACATTGCTTTCCAACGATCCATTAGTGAAGAGCAAGCTACTCAGTAGCTAATTTTCACAGATATCATGACTCAGTGCTATTCTGTAGTTATAATTGCTGATGTTAGAGTTGTTTGGAGTATTTTAATTCATTTCTTCAAATGTGCCACTGTAAATTCTATTCCAGTGAGCATAATGAACACAAATGTTGGAATTGTAGCTTTATGTAGCTCCTTTCTCTGGAGAGTTGCAAAGTGCAATGTAAGTTTCAAGTAATTCCTATAAACCTAGAAATATTGTTTTAATTTTAAATGTGTTATTTGTTCATAGACTCTAGTGATATAACACTCAACATGTGTATGTCAAACCTAGGAGATGGTTTTAGAAGGTTGGTATTTCCTTGAAGAAACAAAAAAGCAACATTAGTTTTCTACTTGATAAATGAAACAGCTAATGTTTGATAGTGAAAAAAATAAAGTACTCTCAGTATTGTCCTTTATGATAATTTTTAACATAACATTATGAAAAATGATGTAATGGCATTGAAAATACATTACAAAAATTGTTTCTGATTGTATATATTTAAATATGAAATACCCAGAATAAAACTAAGACTTTTGCTTGCTACCACTATGTATATGAATGTATATTTGAGAAGTAAGATGGCAATATTGTACAACATGTTATATTATCAAGACCGTTGCAGTTCTAAAACTTTAGTCTTCATCAGTAAAGGGAATATTTCAAGTTATAAATCTTTATGTGACCTTCGCTGTGACAATATGCAGCTGTTACACAGGAACCAGGTAGAGCTTTGTTAAAGATATAGTATCCACCACGAATTTTCCATAGTATAAAGAACTTAATCATTGCCTATCTGGTCATTCTTTAAAATAGCCATCTGGTTTGGAAAGGAAGGGGGTTGTAGTTGAAAAGATTCAGTGATTATTGGAACTTGAAATTGAGTTGCAACTATGTATGGAAAAGTGAGTCTGTACAACTTTATATTAATAGAAGTAAAATTATACCTATCATGAAGTCTGCAAAACTTGTTAGCACTAGGAATCTCTTCTGTTTTAATCAGAGACAGAGAAGTTGTCGAATTTCTTTGAGTAAGCTTCAAAACGAGGACACAAATCAAGGAACAGGCTCAGAGATCAGCTTACTATAGTAAATAATTCAGTAATTGTCTTGTTCTTTTCCAAGACAGAAGGGGCGGTGAATTCAGAGTCATAGTCATGAGACAAAGGCTTTATTTAGCTTTCAGAACTGATAAATTGAAAAACATATGCATTTCTACTAATTGAAGTACAGGGAATATGCTCCCAGCCTTCAATTGGTTAAATTAAATTGTATACCATCTTTATCACTAGAGTAGAGCTACTTAGATATTTAGAACAACGATTTGATCATCAAGTTACTAATGAATGATGTCATAGACAACACCATTGTCTTAGTTGTTCTTCTGTCACTGATGGGACAAATACCTGACACCCAAAATGAAGGAAGAAAAGATTTATTTAGCTCACAGTTACTGGAGTTTTCAGTCCATACTTGGCTGGCCCAAGGCTGAGTGGAACAGGGCAGAGAGCATCCAGTTCACGGAGGAACAGCAACCATCACAACAGAGGCAACCAACAACGAGGGTAGCAGAGAGCAACAGAGAGAGTCTGTCTCTCTGTTCTCTCTTTATATTACATTCAGGGTCTCTGCCTCAGTGTGTTCACCTCAGGCTACACCCATAATCCCAACAGTACTCAGACTTATAATCCTATTAGTACTAAAACGCATAATCCCAGTGAATGATGAGTCAAGTCTCAAACTCTAGAAGTCCCTGCCCCATGATTTCATGAGTCTTTGGAAGGACAACTAGACATAAACCATAACATTCTGCCTCTGTACCCCTAAAGTCTCATACACATTCCATTTTGCAAAAGACATTTTAATCTATCTTAGAGAGTTTCCAAAGTCCCAACAGTTTCAGCACTGCTGAAAAGACCAAGTCCCAGGTCTCCTCCAAGATTCAAGGCAAAAACTCTCAACTGTGAGCCGCTGTACAAAAGAAAAGTTAAACATATCCAACATTCAAAGTACAAGATAAACATTACCTTTCCAAAAGTTACAAACAACAGGGTAATGTAAAACACTGGGAAGGATACAAGTCCAAAATCCAGCAGGAAAAACATTAAATCCCATGGCTCCAACTGGAACATCCGCAAGCTCCAAGCAGCTCCGCCTGTACAGCACTCTTGGTGGTAGTTTCCATGACTTCTCTCTCAGTCTGCCTTTGCTCCCTCTTTGTAGTTGCCCTTAGATCATCTACATTTCTAGGTTTTCCAAACTTCTGGGGTTTTCACTCACTTTTGGCTTCTTACTCTCTGCTTCACAACTCCCGCATTCTCAATGCGCCTAAAACCAATGCCATGTGGATGACGCCAAGGTCTGCTGCCAGCTGGCGCAGTAGCCAGGCTTCCTTCTCTCTTGGCTATAGGGGCTAAAGGCCTGGATCACTGAGCACTCTGACCTTAATTCCGAGGAACAAATTCTCCATGCCGGCGCCATTTTGGAACCTGGTTTGGCTGCTGCTGCCATTCTGGTACTTGGGTCTCTGTGGCTTTCTTCTCAAGGCAAAATCTCTCTCTCTTGCAATTCTGAGGTTGCAAAGGCTGGAGAGCTGCCACCTCTTGTGATGCCTTCAGACCATCCTTTTGATTTTCTGGTTCCTTCCCAGCAATGGTAATCCTCTCAGCTCCATCTTTGCAGTCCAAAGCTTCTCTGGTGCTTCCTTCCTGGCCAAACTCACATTTTAAATCATCCTGCTTGGCCCTTTGCTCTTGATTTCAACATAAATCTGGCTAAAAGCCACCAATAACAATCATGCCACCGCCCCAATAGTTTGCTGCTTTGAAATATCTTTTAAAAGATTAATCAGTCCACCATGCTTACTCTCAGTCTTAGGTAAAGTCTCTTGGCATGAGAAAAATTCCAACAGGCTTCCAGCCAAGCCATAGCACGAATCACCAACAGCCAATGCAGTCCTTCCTTACAGCAGAAACCTCTCCAACCTTGTCTTTATAAGCAGGCCTTCTGTCAGTCTTCTGGTCTGAGTTCTGATCAGAACCTCCCCTACAGAACAGCTGAAGCTTTTCCAGCTTTTCACAAGTAGAGAACCTCTCCCAATCTTGCTATCTCTGCTCATAAGCCATTCCTTATACCCAGGCTTCAAGCCAGTCTTCTGGTCTGAGCTCTGACCTGAATCTCCCCTATCATACAGCTGAAGTTTATCCAGCAAAAGTTTGTCCAGCTCTTTGCAAGTAGGCAACATCTCTGAACCTTTCCTATCTCTTCCCATAAGCCATTTTCAAAAGCTTGTAATCCACATGGTCAGGCTGGTCACAGCAATGACCTCACTCTTGTGGTACCAAATTCTGTCTTAGTTACTCTTCTCTCATTGCTGGGACAAATACCAGACACCCAAAATGAAGGAAGGAAAGGTTTATTTAGCTCACAGTTACTGGAGGTTTCAGTCCATATTCGGCTGGCCCAAGGCTGAGTGGAACAGGAAAGAGAGCATTCAGTTCGTGGCAGAACAGCAACAATCACAACAGAGGCAACTGACCACCCAGGGCAGCAGAGAACAACAGCAAGAGTCTACTTCTCTGTCTCTCTTTATATTACATTCAGAGTCCCTGCCTCAGCCTGTCTGCTTTAGGCCACACTAATAACCCCAGCAGTACTCAGACCATAATCCTATCAGTACTAAAATACATAATCCCAGTGGATCATGAGTTAAGCCTCAAACTATGGAAGTCCCTGCTGCTCAATTGCATGAGTCTTTGGGAGGGGTGACAACTAGACATAAGCCATAACAACCATGGATGAAACTGGAGGACATTATGCCAAATGAAGTAAGCCAGTCACAAATAATTAAATACTGCTTCCTTCTCTTTATATGAGGAATCTAATATAGTCAACCAAAATAAATACAAGTAGGATGTTTGCCAAGGCCTGGAAAGAGGGAAAAATAGGTTGCTGTTCAACAGTATAAATATTGCTTAGGTATAGTTTGTGGATGAATAAGCTCTACAAATCTGTTGCACACCATTGTCCCTTTACTTAACACTGTTGTATTCTTCACTTCATTTTTTTAAAGATAATATATCTCCTTGTAAGTGTTCTTACCACAATAAAGAACCTAAAAAATAAATAAAATGATGATGTTAAGGGTGAAAGGAGAAGTATTTCACACTTGGCAGACCTTCATAAATGCAGTAATAATTACCAGTCCAGTGTAGATTGCTGTTCTGTATATCTTGATGTCAGATTCTGTAAGTGAGGAATGTACCACCTGAGTGCATCTGGCTGCACCAATATGCAGCACTGACTTGCTTTGCCTATGTTGCTGAATTTGGAGGTCAGGTTCTAGCTCCTGACTTCCCTACATCAGCATGTCAATCTTGCCCTGGAAACGAGCCCTATTCCTTTGTCAGAGCTGAAGTGAGATATTAGAAAAGCCCAAATTCAGGTAATATCATGCCATAGGTCCAGATATTTGAATTATTTATATCCAGAGTTTATAAATTGCCTGTTTCCAATGAGTCAGCAAAGGAAGAATGATGAAGCAGGACATGTTTGTCCTGCTTTCTAGAGCATCCTACACTAAACTATCAGGAAATTGCATGAGTGTCAAGCACAAGACAATAACTGGAAGCAACTCAAGAAGGAAACATCTTCCCAGAACAAAGAAGGCTGGTGAAGTACATGGATAAGAGGCACCCTATGGCACAGACTGTGGGAAGCCACATGGAATCCTTCAAAGAGTTTTGGGGTCAGGCAGGTCCAGCTCCATATATTATGATTCAGCTGATTCTTAAGGACCTGTTTTCAAGATCCCCAACTGCCCATGTCTGAGGTTTGTAGAAAGGATGAAATAAGAGAAAACTTAGTGTGTAAAAGGGTGCTAGGAGATCAGTGCCTCCAGATTGGTAAAGATCAAGACTCAACAGCTTGCCGCTTTTATTAGCCCATGTGTGGGGAGGAGCAACTCCATGACAGTAGTGACAATTGCTGTGGGCTAGTAAGAAACACAAAGCATTTCTTCCAAGGATTGAGACATGGGGTAATAAGGGAACTCGTTTCCCCAGGTGAAACTTCTTACTATGGCTCCTACATTGCTTTAAAGATCCTTGTCATCCTCAGCCGGCCTTATCTTTGCCCTGTGAGTACCATAGTGTCACTAGCCCACAAGCTGTAGGACTTCAGCTGTGACCACAAGAAAAGCAGCAGATTTTCTCATTCCAGTATGATTCAAAGGACAAGACAAGCATGGCCTTCAACATCCTCTAGACTCAATTTATAACTTGTGTTCCCCAACAGTAAACATCTCTGCTGTACCTGAGAGATTTCTTTAGTTTTTAAAAGCACAATAATACCCACCCCAAGGTTACTGTAAGATTTTAATGGACAAGAAATCAAGTCCCAAGTCCTTAGCATATGGCAAGCACTCTCTTCCTTTAGTGCCTTTAGTCTCACCCATTTCACCCCTTGTTTTCTGAGTTCTCACGTGACTGATGTACAGATGTCCTGTCACACCTCTCCTGCCTTCACAATATTCCTACTGAAGGGTTATTTTGTACGTAACTTTTGATTTTGTTTTTGAGCAAGTGTCTCCTTGTGTAGTTTTAGTTGGTCTTGAACTCACTATGCAGCTCAGTTTAGCCTCCCAAGTGTAGGGATTACCAACACATGCCACAATACCAGTGTATTGCCAGTTCTATTTTGAGTAATGTTACGAGGTGTATTCATTCAAACATCTGTGGATAGAGTCCTAAACTATAGACCCTCAGAATATAACTATATTTGAAAATAGGGTCTTTAAAGAGGTTATTTAGTAAAATGACATCATTAAGGTAAGCTCTAGTCAATTATGATTTGGTGTCTTCATAAGAAGAGGTTTAAATATAGAAAAGTGAAGAGGGAAAATGTTACACACAATGAGATGATTTTTATTCAAGCCAAAGAAAGAGTCCTCAGAAAAAAAAACAATCCTGCAGTATTTTGATCTTGGTCTTTCAGCTTCTAGACTATACAAGTACAAATTTCTGTTAAGATTCCTAATCTGTGATACTTTGTGATAGCAGTCCTAGCAAATTAATTGAGGTATCATTTAAGTTTTGCTTTGTTTTTGTTTTGTATTTAGTGCAAAATCTACAGGGACTACAGAGTCTCACTACACAGATCAGATTGGTGGTGATTCCTCTGTTTTCAGCTTCCCAAGTGCTGGGATTACAGGTGCACACCCACCATGCCCAGTCTCAGTCCCAATCTCAGTGCACCCTGAGGGGTGGGACCGGCACAGCAGGCCAGGGAACAAACCTCTCTTTGAAGATTTAGAGTTAGATGAATATCTCCTATCACCTCCCGGCAGGTAGAAGAGGAGAATGAGTTGACCCCTGTTCTGCTGAGATAGAAGGAAAATATGCTTGCATGTTGCAAGCTCAGTAGGCTTCACTTACACAGAGTAGTGAACTTCATAATGTTGCTAATACTGTGTTTGATGCCAACTTTGTAATCTAGTGGCCTAATCACTAAGAAAGCAACCTGTTTAGACTGTAGTTAATGAATTACACGAAGCAATCACAATTCAAGACTTCAAGAAAACTGTAGTACAAAGCTACAGTAATTGAAATAGCATGGTATTGGCAAAACAATGAATATGTGGATCCACAAAACCAAATAGAAATTGCGGAATAACTCCAAGCACATTTAGTTACCTGATGTTTCATAAAGAGACCAAAAATTTACACTGGAGAAAAGATAATCTCTTTAACAAATGGTTCTGGGAAAATTGGCTGTCCATATGCAGAAGACATATATCTATACCAAACTCTTTACCATGTACTAAAGTAAAATCAAAATAGATAAAAGTTCTAAATATTAACATTGGAACACTTAATTTGATGGAAGATAATATAAGTAAAACTCTTTAAGACATAGACATAAGCTTAAGGGAGGACTTTCTCAACAGAACCCTGGTGGCACAGAAGATAACATCATGAATCAATAAGGGGGATCAAATGAAGTTTAAAAATTTCTGTGCAGCAAAGGAAACAAGCAAAAGAGTTAAGACACATACTATAAAATGAGATATTTCCAACTATTCCTCTGATAGAGGACTAATATGAGAATATATAATCAACTTAAAATAAATCCCCTCAAAAAAAGAGATCCAGAAAAAAATGGGCAACTGAAATGAACAGACACACTCAGAAGAAGAAATGGAAATGGCCACTGAATACATGAAAAATGTTCACTGTCTCTGGCCCTTAGAGAAATGCAGATTAAAACAATGCTGAGTTTCCATCTTACTCTACAGTCCCCATCATCACAAAATAAGATGGCAAATGCTAGTGGCTGTGAAGTAGCTGGGGATGGGGAGGACCTATACACACACACACACACACAAACACACATACACACACATTGATAGGAATGCAAACTGGCACAACTACTATGGAAATCAGTGTGGAGATTCCTCAAAATACATAAAATTAGAAATTCTTCTTCTCTTAAGTATTTACTTGAAAGAGTAAGACATCATATTCCAGTGATACATGTGTACCCATGTTTATAACAACATAATTCACAATAGCTAAATATTGAAAGTGGCATGTATGCCCATCAACAGATGTGTGGATAAAGAACATTTGCTATGTATATACAATGGAGTGCTATTCTGCCACAAAGGAGTGTAAATGAGCCATTTGTGGAAAAATAGATGCACCTTGAAGCCATAATATTAAGAGAAATAAATCGCACACTCAAGCTTAAATATCATATGGTTTCTCTTACATGAAACCCAAAATATAAAGAGAAAAATAAAGTACAGATAATAGAGGAAAAATGGAGATTGGGGAAGCAGAGGGAAAATATAGCCAGAAGGGAAGTATGGGGAAGGAAATATAAAAAGAAATAAGATGTGTTATATACATGTGTATAGGACCACTATGTACTACAAATGTTCTAATAAAAATGATGCCAATATCAAAGAAAGAAGAAAAGAAAGGAAACTGAATTAAGCTAGGTTTGTATTTACTTGCTGTTGTTCACTTTTGGCCTTCACATTGTGTTGTTCTTCTTTAAGAAAAGGTCTCCAGTAAGTCCGCAGCTATTTTCCATG
This sequence comes from Myocastor coypus, assembly GCA_004027025.1. Lineage (NCBI taxonomy): Eukaryota > Metazoa > Chordata > Mammalia > Rodentia > Myocastoridae > Myocastor > Myocastor coypus. The sequence goes on along the minus strand of PVJA010015276.1, from coordinate 8,202 downwards.
GTTGGTCATTTCTTTCCGATAGTTTATATCATCCTAGTTTGTTAGATTGAATTGTGGGGCAGAAGCTGGGAAAATGGATCAAACAAGCACAGAGTCCTACTTCTTTTCAGATGATACAATTCCCCTGCATGTATAATAGTAAGATTCTGATATAGTCTGACTGTCACAATCTGGCCAGAGCATGATGGGGTGTAGCACATGGGGGTGCAGAGAAAACGAAAGAAAAACAACTTTAGGAGGAGTAGAGTTGGAAAATGCAGTGCAAAAATATGCTGGCTTGGACTGCTGAGGTTGTGGCTCACTGGAATGCATGCTTAGTGTGCGTAGCGTGCGTGAGGCCCCACATTCTAGCTTCATCCCTGCACCAAAAGGTAGGGCTCTCCTGCTTGAGAGGTAGTTTTCTTCTTGAGTTGTCTACGCTATGTATTTTTCAACTTATTTACAGTTTCAGCGGTGTAAGAATTCATTCTTTAAAAATTAGCATTTCATTTTCTAGAACATTTTAGTATTAAATGAAAGCTAAAATTTCACTATGTAGTTTTCCCACTCAATTATTTATAAAACTCGTAGCACTAAAATTTGGAGAACTCCTACTCTTAACAATCCACTGTTTTGAAAAGTATTTATCTTCCATATATTGGGGCTAGGGATATAGCTGAGTGCCTGGCAAGCACAAGAAACCTGAGTTTGATTCCTTGTACCAAAAAAAAAAAAAAAAAAAAAAAGATGGTTAATAGTCCTAGTAGATGCAAGATTCTAAATGCTTTAGAATGCTTTCCTAGTTTAATTCTCAAAACATCCTGCTAAGCTAAACACTGAGGTAGGCTGAATCACTGAGCTGAGGGAGGCTGAATCATTTGAGCAATATAAAACACCAAACAAGTAGTAGAGCCAGGATGCACACACTCAGGGGTATGGAGAAGAAACAAACATAATTTCAGATTATCCTGAGTGCTAAGATAGACATAGTCTGTGAAGTAGTGATTGCCAGGATAAGCAGACAGGAAATCCCTCAGTGAGGTGCTGGGGATAGAACATGGCCCTCACGCATGCTACGCATGCATTCCTGTGAGCCACATCCTCAGCAGTCCAAACCAGAAGATTTTTTATACTGCATTTTCCAACTCTACCCCTCATAAAGGTGTTTTTATTTCCTTTCTCTGCACCCCCATCTGCTGCACTCCATCATGCTCTGGCCAGATTGTGACAATATTAGACTGTATTAGTTGACTGTATCAACTGAAGGATGATAAAGAATGACCCAGTGTGGGCTCAGATGAGGAGAGACATCAAGGCTTGTTCTGTCCTAGAAACACCCAGACACTCATCATGGTTGTAGTTTGCTCAGCATGACAACCAATGGGAAGAAGTGATCTTAGCAGAGAGGTAGGCAGGAATCCAATCTTGCTTGACAACCAAGACAGAAGTAGAGAGACTGAATTTTATTACAAATGCAATGAATGTAAACTCTTGGAAGGGTTTTGGGTGAAATGACATCACCATCAGTTTACATTTTAGGAGAGACCATCATTTCCATATTGCATATAAAATCTTTTTAAGGAATTATGTGGGAATCTAATGAGGAATATAAACATTCTCTCTCTCTCTCTCTCTCTCTCTCTCTCTCTCTCTCTCTCACTCTGTGTGTGTGTGTGTGTGTGTGTGTGTGTGTGTGTGTCTGTGTGTCTGCCTGCCTGTCTGACTGTCTGTCTGTCTACCTGTCTGTCTGTCTGTCTGGGAAGTGGGCACAGAGAGATTAAGAACTGGTTTTTATGGTAACTCTCAGAATCCAAAAATGAAACTCTGGATTGGAGTTCAATTTCTATTCAATCAAAGCCTTATCTGTACCATTTGTTTCTATTCTGAAACTACTGGATTCTCCTGCGTAAAATAGCTATTAAGACTCTCCTGATAAATTAATTTTTAAAATGATTTTCTGCTCTAGGTGTTTAAAAGTTATTTTTCCCCAGGTGTATCAAAGTGGTAAAGACAATTTTTAAGCCAGGTTGATCTTTAAGATAAAGGGCAAATTTTTGTTAGCACAGTAGAAGTAAAACATAGCTCAGCTCAGTGCAATGATCAAGTAACACAAATAGGGAGGATTGCACTATGGTCCAACTGTGGCATTATCAAGTTATATGTGAAAGCAGAGCCTTTAAGGAGAGGACAGTGTTACCAAGTTGAAGTGACAAGATGTGAAAGCTTCATACGTGAGAGGGAAGTAGTATGAGATGAAGTTGGAGAGGAAGGCAGGCATTGCAACTGTCTAGAAAATGGTCATGACCAATGAGAACTAGAAAGAAAAATGTAATCAATATTCTAAAAATGTAACTAGGGCTGGGGGTTATAGCTCAGTGACAGATTGGATGCTTAATACAAACTAAGGTTATGGACTCAATCCCCAGTACCAAAAAAGCACAATAAGAAGGAAAAAGAAGAGTATAGGTAGGTATGTTTTAAAGAAAGGTTTAATATTTTTTATTATGAAGTCTAATATACAGTTGTAATTAAACTGGAAATATTAATGTGAATAATACATTTTTCCTTGGGCTGTCATTATAGTGGCCTAGCAGCAAAGTCAATTTTGATCTGTAATAGACTCAAAGGAGGGCCGGGGAGATTGCTCAGTGGAATATGTGCTTGCTTGGCAAGCACAGGGTCCTGAGTTCAATCCCTGCTAACACACACACACACACCCACACACACACACACACATACAGACACACTCAAAGGAATAGGGCTGTTTACAAGAACAAAGATTCTGTTTTGAGAGTTCCCAGTGGCCAGTTTTGTCAAGTACTTCATTATCAGTTTAACGAAGTATTTTGAAATAAGTGTAATTCATTCTGTTAGATTCTATTAGACAATTAGCAGTATGGAAGGTGCATTTGAGGCCTCATCAAGAGAGATGGAGCACTGAAACACTGAGAATTAAAAATTAGTAAGAGTTGGGTGAGAGAATAATGGAGTGGTGAATTCAAATGATTACTAAATCCATTTTTGTGTTTAAAAGGCTAGAAAAATATAAGGTTAAGGGAAAGATTTTGCTAAGACAAGAAATAGGTAGCAAAGCATATTTGTGCTGTTCTACTCATACATTTAATCTTTTTAATTTGAGTTGCTTCTTCTGATAAAAATCTTCTAATTACTACTTCTATTGTTAAAGTTAGGTTTAACCTCTAACTGAAGTAATCTAATAAACTTTAAGCTTGTTGAACACAGGGATAAAATCATACCATTTTATTATGAAACGCAACAGTATAGCTAATACAATGGTTTTCAAAAAATCTTTTTTTTTTTTTTTTTTTTTTTTTGGTACTGGAGATTGAATTCTGGACCTTACTGTAGCCAGGCAAGTGCTTATGGAGCTGAGCCATCTCCCCAGGTCCCTAAAAAGCAATTAACTGATAAAGAAACTTATAGGATAAAACTGAAAGGATGGAAAATAATACTACATGCTCCAGCACCTCAAAAAAAAGCAAGGGTAGCAATCCTGTTGCAGACACTCTAAGCTTTAAACCAGGACTGATCAAAACAAATAAAGGACACTACATATTGGTTAGGGGAGAACTTCAAAATGAAGAAGTGACACTCATAAATATGCATGAACCCAACACAGGAGCAGCAAGTTATATAAGGCAAACCTTAACGGACATGAAACATCTAATATCCAATACCACAATCTTAACAGGAGACCTCAACACCCCCTTATACAAAAAAGATAGGTCAAGCAGACAAAAAATTAGCAAAGAAGTAGCAGAGCTGAACCAGAACATGAAACAACTGGAATTAGTGGACATACACAGAGTGTTCCACCCAACCACTTCAGAATACATTTTTTTTCAGCTACACATGGGATATTTTCTAAAATAGACCACATATTAGTACATAGGTCATGCTTAAGTATATACAAGAAAACAGAAATTATCCCATGCATATTATCTGACCACAGTGCAATGACATTGGAAATAAATGACAACAGAAACCACAAGAACCCCAGAAATACATGGAAATTAAACAACACTCTTCTCAACAACCAGTGGGTTACAGATGAAATTAAGCAAAAAATTAAACAATATCTTGAATTTAATGAAAATGCAAACAGAACCTACTGGAATTTATAGGATACAATGAAAGCAGTTCTTAAAGGGAAATTTATAGCTCTGAACTCACACATTAAGAAAACAGAACAGGAACAAATAAATACTCTCCTGGAGCATCTCAATCAACTAGAAATGGAAGACCAAAGGAAATCGAAAGCCCAAAGAAAGGAGGAAATTATAAAAATTAGAGCAGAAATTAATTCAATTGAGACAAAGAAAACAATACAAAGAATTAATGAATCCAAAAGCTGGTTCTTTGAAAGATTAAATAAAATTGATAAGCCCCTAGCTAACCTCATCAAAAAGAGGAAAGAAAAGACTCAAATTCAAGCAATAAGGAATGAAAAGGGTGAAATTATTACAGACAAAGCAGAGATTCAGATGATCCTAAATAACTACTTTGAGAATCTTTACTCTCACAAAATTGAAAACACAGATGAAATGGACAAATTCCCAGAAAAGTACAAGCTACCCAAACTCAACCAAGAAGATATGACAACTCTCAATAACCCAATAACAGCCAATGAAATGCGAAACTTAACAAAAACCCTACTGACAAAGAAAAGTCTGGGATCTGATGGATTCACCTCTGAATTCTACAAGAAATTTAAAGAAGACATAGCCCCAATACTACTCAAACTCTTCAATGAAAATGAAAAGGAAGCAGTCCTTCCAAAATCATTCCTATAGGCAAATATTACACACTGACACCGAAACCAGAGAGAGATGCGATAAAAAAGAAAACTACAGGCCAATTTCTCTGATGAACATAGATGCAAAAATGCTCAATAAAATCCTTGCCAATAAAATACAACTAATCTTCAAGAAGATTATACACCATGACCAGATAGGATTCATCCCAGGGATGCAAGGATGGTTCAATATACGCAAATCTATAAATGCAATATATTATATCAATAGAGCCACCGCTAAAAATCACATGATTGTCTCAATTGATGCAGAAAAGGCCTTGGACAAAGTTCAACACTCATTCATGTTCAGAGTCTTACAGAAAATTGGAATAGAGGGCCTCTGCCTCAACCTGATAAAAGCCATCTACAGCAATCCAACAGCTAACATAATACTAAATGGGGAAAAACTGAAGTCTTTCAGTCTCAAATCTGGTAGAAAACAAGGATGTCCTCTATCACCACTCCTATTCAATGTAGTTCTGGAATCATTAGCTACAGGCATTAGACAAGAAAGGCAAATAAAAGGAATAAGAATAGGTAAAGAAGAAGTAAAACTTTCATTATTTGCAGATGACATGATAATCTACTTAGAAGACCCAAAGAACTCCACCAAGAAGCTACTGGAATTAATACACATTCAGTAGCATAGCAGATTACAAAGTCAACACACAAAAGTCAATAGCATTCCTCTACACAGATAACAAACACACTGAGAGAGAAATTAGAGAAACGGTACCTTTTATGATAGCACCGAAAAAAAAATGAAATACTTAGGGATTAACCTAACTAAAGAAGTAAAGGACCTTTTCAATGAAAACTATAGTACTCTGAAAAAATAGATCCTAGAAGATTTCAGAAAATGGAAAAATATTCCCTGCTCCTGAATAGGAAGAACTAACATTGTTAAGATGGCCATACTCCCTAAATTGTTATAACAGATTTTATGCAATTCCTATCCAAATACCATCAACATACCTCACAGACCTGGAAAAATCATTCCTAAAATTTATTTGGAACCAAAAAATACCCAGAATTGCAAAGACAATTCTGGGCAACAAGGGTAAGGCAGGAGGGATTACGATTCCTGACCTAAAGTTATACTACAAAGCTACACTTACAAAATCAGCATGGTATTGGCAAAAGAATCAACCTGAGGATCAATGGCATAGATTAGAAGATGCAGAAGCAAATAGAAACACACTCAGCCACGTTATTTTTGACGAAGGGGCCAAACACGTTTACTGGAAGAAAGATAGCCTCTTTAACAAATGGTGCTGGAAAAACTGGCTCTCTACATGCCCAAAACTAAAACTTGACCCTAGTCTATCACCTTGCACTAAACTAAAGTCGACATGGATTGAAGATCTAAATATTAAAAGAGAAATATAAAATCTCCTGGAAGAGAAAGTAGGAGGAAATCTTGAAGACATGGGAGTAGGAAAAAAGTTCATGGACAGAAATCAAACTGCACGTTTAACACTTGAAAGCATCAACAAATGGGACCTCCTCTAGTTAAGAGGTTTTTGCACATCAAAGGAAATTACCAACAGAGTGAAAAGACGACCCACAAATTTTGAAAAGATTTTAACTAACAAGTATTCAGACAAAGGTCTTCTATCTAGAATCTACAAAGAACTAAAAAAAACCATTAGGGTTCCAAAATTCAAAGACCCAATCCAGAAATGGGCATCTAAGGTGAACACACACTTTTCAGAGAGAGAAATTCAGCAAACCTATAAATACATGAAGAAATGCTTCACATCGCTAGCCATTCATGAAATGCAAATCAAAACAACACTTAGATACCATCTCACCCCAGAAACAATGGCTATCATAAAGAAATTAACCAACAACAAATGCTGGAGAGGCTGTGGGGAAAGAGGAACCCTTCTCCACTGTTGGTGGGAATGCAGATTGGTGGAACCATTATGGAAAGCAGTGTAGAGGCTCCTTAAAAAACTAGAACTGGAAATCCCATTCAATCCAGCTATCCCTCTACTGGGAATTTTCCCAGAAGAACTGAAAACATCATACCATAGTGATATCTGTGCAGCTATGTTTATAGTAGCCCAGTTTATAATAGCCAAATCTTGGAAACAACCAAAATGCCCATCGTTTGAAGAACGGTTAAAAAAGATGTGGTATTTTTATACAATGGACTATTACTCAGCTATAAAGAATGATAAGCTGGAAGAGTTCATATATATATTGAACATATACTCATTAGTGAAATAAACCAGACCTAAATGTGTAAATATTGTATAATCTCCCTAATATAAGAACTCTAATTTTTTTTCTTTCCTTACCAATATCTGTATAGCTATTGTGAGGACAATATGCAGTGTGTCTACTGTTAAAAAAAAAAAAAAGTAATGTTTATTTATTTATGTATTTATTTATTTTTTGGTCTTTTTGAAACAGGGTCTCACTATGCAGTTCAGGCTAGCTTTGAGCTCATTTTGGTAGCCCAGGCTGATCTCAAACTTGCACCAATCCTCCTGCCTCAGCCTCCCAAGTGCTGGGATTACAGGCATGCACCACCACGCCCAGCTAGAATAATGTTTATTGAAAGTGTTAATGTTTAATTGTTTGATCAATCTTATATACCTATATCTATTAATCTAAACTGATCCGATGATGAAAATATGTAGTATAACCACTGTTAAATTTAGAGGAAAGAAAGAAAGAAAGAAAGAAAGAAAGAAAGAAAGAAAGAAAGAAAGAAAGAAAGAAAGAAAGAAAGAAAGAAAGAAAGAAAGAAAGGAAGGAAGGAAGGAAGAAAGGAAGAAAGAAAGAACAAACTGTCCAAATAGCTCAGCGGATTAAAACACCTGGAAGCAGGTACAGGGGCCTCGAGTTTGATCCCAGGCCTGCTGTGCTGGTCCGGACCCTCAGGCACCCTCAAACAGGCATTTAAGACTGGGCATGGTGGGGCTGGGAAGAGAGCTTTATAGCACAAGTGCCTGCCTGGCAAGTGCAAGGTTGTGAGTTGGGTCCTGGGGAAAAAAAAATAATAATAATAATAATAATAATAATAACTATAATGTGATGGTTAATTTAGTGTGTCAGCTTGGTTAGGCTAACTAGCCAGTCATTAGGTCAAACACCAGTAAAGATGTTCATCTGAGGATAGCTTTCAGATTACCTTCCATACTCTGGATTGGCCTCATCCCATCAACTGAAAGCCTGCATGGGAATGGTTGAGGTCTTCTGAAGGAATCCTGCCTTGAACTGTCTCTGAGCTCAAGCAGAATAGCAATTCTCCCCTGGTCTCTAGCTATCAACCAGCTTTGTAGATTTCAGACCTGCCAGCTTCCCACAATCATATGAGCCAAGCCCTCACAATAAATCTCCCTCTGTGCATACATACACGTACATACATGCACATGTACACACACACACACATA
>PVJA010015275.1:0-45768 GCA_004027025.1 Myocastor coypus | reverse complement strand
CCGTGACCCTTCCAGAAATGCAGGGTATGACGCATGCATCAGCTGGTATTGCCACAGAACAAATGAAGGAAGGAGGGAAGGCAGGTAGGCAGGTACACGGCAGGAAGGTATACGGGGAGGCAGGAAGGCAGGACAGAATGGAGGGAGGGAGGGAGGGAGGGAGGGAGGGAGGGAGAGAGGGAGGGAGGGAGGAAAGGAGGGAGGCAGGAAGGCAGGAAAGAATGGAGGGAGGGAGGGAGGCAGGGAGGGAGGGAGGGAGGGAGGGAGAGAAATGATACATTTCCCATAACATAGAGGAACCGAAACACTGCTCCAACGTTGGTAGTGTTTTAACCATAAACAGGTGAATACAGGACCAATGCATGATGGAGCAATCCCCCTTCTGGGGTGTATCAAACACTTGAACAGGGTTTATAGGCTGACTTGGACACCCGTGTCCATGGCAACAGTGCTCATGACAGCCAGAGGAAAGCAACCGGAAGGACGAATGGGCAAGGGGGCTGTGGCACGCGCTCCTAGGAAATGCAACTCAAGCTTCAAAAGGAAGCAGAGCACAGGCGGCGGTACAGATGGCCCTTGAGGGTATTATTCTAAGAGGTAGAAGCTGCCACAGAAATATGGATATTCGGACTGCGACTCATTAGATCCTTAAATCAATCCTATTTCTACAGGCAGAATGCACAGTGCTTACTTCCGGAGGCTGGAGGTGGCAGGGAGTGGAAGTTATTGCCTCGTGAGTAGAGCTTTGCGTTCAGGAAGACGTTTTCACAGTCTGAAGATGTGTAAGAGTGATAGCTAAATGGCAATGTTAATTACTTAATGCTACCAACCAGCATATTTAAAACCAGTTAAGACGGCGAAGCTTACACATATTTTACTACGATTGAAATACTAAGGATATCCCACTGGCATATACTTTTCTCATATTTCCAGATTCCATATGTGCAATTCTTTTCTTTCACAAAACAGTGACTGTCAATAGTTGATAAGTGGGAGACTCCACCTAAACGTCTATTGTATAAAGTGGCTGCCTGGGGCGCTCAGGTACTTCTCTGTGACGCTGTACGCATGTCGCTCTGTCAGCCAGGGAGAGTGGGGTTAGATCCCTGTTCATCGCCGTGGGCCTTCTCTTTCCCCTCGGCTTTCTAGCCATGTTTGCTTCCCATACTTTGAAGGTCTCTTCTTAGGGCATCATCATTATAAAATGGCACATCTGTTGTGGTGATACTCGGCCCCAAATTCTGCACTGCTCAGTCACATAATCATGCCGGAGTCGTGTTTAGTTAATAGTCTTTATCTGATACATGAAGCAGAAAGCTACACATCGCCATGGCTCCTTGTGAGGCTCAGAAGGCTGCAGACCAGGACAACGTCAGAGTCAGGGAAAGCATGTCTGTTTCCTCAAACGTGGACCACTTCTTGGGATGAAAACATCCGAAAACCTTTCCTTGCCACTTTTTTGAGATTTATAGAGGTTAGGGAGAGTAGGAGGATGGAAAAAGAAGATCTGATTGATGCCTTCATGTAAAATTGAGAATTGAATCAGTATTTTAATTATCTCATCTTTCACGAGTGTGTGTGGCTTTTATCATGGCATTAACATCATTGTACAGCGGCAAATGTGTGGCATTGTCATTATTATTGATTTTAGATGTTCTACATCGGTGGTGGCAAGCCTACGGCTCAGGTTATTTATTTTTCCCTTTAGATAGGTGTTGTTACTTTTTGGGTTGTTTTTCTAAGCTAAAGCTTCAATATTCACATTTCATTACAGTGTCGGCACTTTGTCATAAATAAATGGGTTTGGACTTTAATTTCAGGAATCATCTTTAAAAGTTTTGCCTTCACTGTTCTATATGCTCAATTTATATTTTTCTTCTTTTAATTTTTAAATTTGCTGGGGCTGGGGAGATAGCTCCATGGCACAAGTGCCTGCCTGCCAAGTACAAGATCATGAGTTCGAACGCTAGGCCAAAGGGGGAAGTACCTCTCTGGTTTGTTTTCATTTTTTAATTAGTTTTAATGAGAAATAGCAATAATGCATATTGTTGTCTTCATTATAGCTGTTCAGAATACAGGGTGCAGACATGATAACTTTTCCAAACACTACTGGAACAAATCTTTCTTCTCATTGAGCTAAGAAAATGTAGTTGTATACATAGTCCAATACTCCATAATAGCAGTGGGCTATCAGCAGAGCTGGCAATGTCAGAAGGTATTGACTTGAGCCTTTTACAGCTCAGATGTTATTAATTCAGAGGTCTATTCTTTTACATCACAGGTTATTTCTGATATGAGTTCCTCTATACTTTTTGCAGTTTTTTTTTTTTTACTTCAGACAGTATTAATTCCGAGAGTTCTGTTTTACTTCAGAGGTTATTTCTGATCTGAGTTCCTCTATATTTGTCTGCTTTTGTTTCTTTACTTCAGGTGCTATTAATTCAGAGACTTCAGCGGTGTGGTTCCCATTTTCTTCTATGCTAGTGTCTCCTGCATTTGTTCTGAGTGGGCTTAGGGACTGAGATTGCATCTTGCCCCTTCTCTTTGTCATCTTGTATAGCACTGCCCTCTGACCTTGGTGCAGAACTGCGTTGCAGTTATGCCATTAGTGCCTACTGAAATTCAGGCCGGGTTTACCAAGCTTGGTCTTGTCCACATGTGCTTGGCAGGGGCTGGCTTCTGTGCTCAGCATCTCCCTGCTGCCGCTCATGGAAGTGAGCCCGCTGTGCTCCTCTGGAAAGGTGTTCAGCTCCTGGATTAGCTGGAAGGACCGGACCCCCAGCCTCTCCTCAGGGCATTTTGCTGCAGGGTTCCACAGCAGGTGCCAGGGCTGAGTTCTGGGTGTGGAAGAAGCTTCAGTGGGGTGGCGGTGCAGGCTGAGAGTTCTTACCTAGGCACGTGCTGGTCTGGGGTCGGCTGGAATGAGGAAGGAGCTCTGGTGGTACAGGGGTCCAGGCCAAGAGTTCCTGCTTACACGACCACTGGTCCGGGGTCAGGTCAGAGAAACAGTTCCAGTGGCACAATCTCAGAGTTCCTGCCTGTGCACCTATCTGTCCCAGGTCAGGTTGGGGAAGCTTCAATTTATATTTTTCTGATAGACCAATATATCCATGATGTATATTACAAGCTCTTAAATAAGTTCTCATGTTTTTATGTCTGAAGTACAGATGGTTGAACTAATTGTATTTTCCAAATCATAGAATAGTTTACACTTGAAAAATACAAATTACATTTTTCTTATTGATTCTATTTTTCTAGTGCCTCAGCTTCCATTGGATTTGTAAATAAGGGCTGCATAGCCTAACGTTTTCTGTCGCTTTTTTTTTTTTTCTTTACTTGCTTTCCCAAGTTGCTTGGGTTCATTTTTTGTATATATATTGAAATGTGAAATAATGTAGTCATGCTATGCACATCATTGTTTTGAATTGTATTTTAATCATTATTTTATTTCTGTGTATCCACATATATTTTGCTGCCCTAGACGTGCGATATATTCTATGGGACACCTACATTCTCCTTATTGCTCTCTCATTGGCATCTGTATACATACAAAGTATTCTTCAATTTTCAAGATCAAATTAAATATCCAATAAGGAATTTCCTCATTTACTTACATTGGAAATGATTGCCAGGGTCTCTACAGTCCCAGAACCCCAGATTCTACTTCTTTAAGGAGCAGTGTGGTTTCATTCCATTGCATTTTGTTTGTTTGTTTGTTCATTTGTTCGTTCTGAGGCTGGCTCAGCCCACCCTGGGAGTTGGGGCTCTAACTGCAGTTCCCGAACTTACCTAAACTTCCCTGAGCAGGAGCTTTTGTCTGCTGAGCTATCTCTCTGGCCCACTCCCTTGCATGGTACACAGCTGTTTGTGCTGGCATTTTTATTACTACCATTTTGTTACAGATGTCTTCTCTCTGTTCACTGGCATCTCTGTAGTGACCAGAACCATTTGTGCTTGTTTACCTCTGACTCTCAATGTCTAGAGCACAAAGGGCTTTTGAGTGATTGTCAAATCATATCATTGCTGAAGACACAATTCGTTTCTTCTTTGCCAGTTTCCATCGCCGTTAATGTGTGTGTACACCACACTAGGGTTATGTCCCTGGAGCAGAAAAGAACATGTGCATAGCCTGCCTTAATTCCTTCCCCTCCATCCCTTAAGCCTCTTTGCATTTGGAAGTATATCTACCTGCCTACTCCTTCTTATCTCTTATTTTGCTCTTGATTTGTATTTTGAGTTCCTCGCATCAGAGAAGCCATGAAGCCTTGAAGCTTGTGTGTCTGATTCATTCAGGTACACCAGTTTCCACAAAGACTCAAGCTTATCCTTTGTCATGACAAAGTAGTACTCCACTGTTGCACAAATACCACAGTTTCTATATTCACTCAACTACTGGTGGATCTATAGGCTACTTCCAAGATTTAGCTATTATGAGTGGTGCTGATACAATAATAGTGATTTGTATATCACTATATTATGATGTATTTAACTCTTCGGAGAAGATATTTAGAAGGGGAATAGCTGGGTTAAATTCAGTTCTACATTTCTTTAGGAATCTCTGTACTTCTTTCCATAGTGGTTGTACTAGTTTACATTGCTGTCGGCGGTGTAAAAGATATCCTTTTCCCCAGGAGTCTCCCCGACATTTATTATTAAAGTGCTTGATGATAGCCGCACTTCCTGGAAAAAGACGGAATCCATCATGTTTTAAAATGCATCTCCCTGCCTGCCGGTGATGCTGGACATCTTTTCAACTACTCATTGGACATTTATTCTTCTTTTGATAGTTGTCTACTTATTCTATTGGCCCATTTTTGACTGGGTCTTATATTCTGAGGAATCTAATGTTTTTGAGTTTTTTTATATTCTGTGGTGGTCGTCCTCGGTCTCGGAAAGAAGTGGCGCATTTTCTTCATGGTGATGATCATCTCTTCAATCCGTTGGTTGCTTCCTCTGCTTCCCAGAAAGCTTTTGAACATGATATGATTCCCGTTGTTGATTCTTAGTGTCACTTCCTCTGTCATTAGGTTTCTGTCCAGAAAGTTCCGGTCTAAGCCTATGTCTTCCAGAGTTTCATAATTTTTATTTTCCAACACACTCTTTCTCCTGTAAAATTTAGTACTTTAATCCATTTTTGTATTAGTTCAGACCCTGGTGCAATGCGCAAGTCAAAACACAATCTTCCGCATGTGGATTCCAACTTTCCCAACACCATTTATCAAAGTAGCTGTCTTCCCTCCAGTATCGGTTTTGGCTCCATTATCAAATGGCTGAACGTGCTCCTTGTTTCCTTCATCCTCCGTTCCGTTCCACTGACCTGCACGTCTGCTTCTGTGCCAGGACCATACAGCTTTGTCACTGTAGCTTAGTAATGTAACTTAAAGTCTGGGGTTAGTATAATTCCTGTTTTGTTCCAGCTACCCAAGATGGCTTTTTGGTATTCCGGGCCTCTTCTGGTTTCATATGAATATTAAATTTCCATTTCTCCAGTTCTGCGAGCACCATTAATATTTTTATTTTAATTGCATGAAACATGTGTTTTGGATTTGGAAGTGCGGCCATTTTGACTGCATCGGTTCTGGATATCCAGGAAGTGGAGATACCTTTCAGTTTTCTGCTATCGTCTTTGACCTGCTTTCTCAGAATGCTGCAGCTTTTTGCACAGATCTTTCAGTCCCAGAGGAGGTTAACTAGAAAGTATTTAACTTTTCTCCACGTGATTGTGAGTAGCACTGCCTCCCTAGTTTCTTTCTCGGTGAGTACATTATCCGTCCAGGAGAGCTGGTCACTTTCGTGTGCTGCCTTTGTCTCCTGCTGCATTGCCAAATTTGACAATTAGTTCTAGGGGTCTTCTGGTGGAATTCTTGGTGTCTTCATAGAGAATCTTGTTGTCCTTGAAGTCACATGATGATCATTTATGTAAGGCCTTCTTCCCATTCTTTCCCTATTTAATGTGATGTTGACAGTAGGATCTCACAAATGGCTTTTATGAATTGAAATAGAGTGTTTTAATGCCTGTTTTCCAGGTTTTCATCGTGAATGGATGTTATCAATAGCTTTTTTTTTTTTTGGTGCCTATTGAGATGATTATGTCCGTGTTATCCTTGCTTCTATTTATGAGATGCATCGGTTACTTGCACTGATTTGCTCATGCTGCTCCGTTCCTCAGGTGAAGGCTGCTGGGTCATGACACAGGATCTTTTTGATGATTTGCTACATTCTGCTTGCTAGCGTCTTGTTGAGAATTTTTCCATCCATGTCCACTAATGTGATTGGCTAATAGTTCTTTTCTTGACTACCATCTTGACTTTTAGAATCTGGATAGCTTTAACTTCTACGAGTGGTCTTGGGAATACTTCTTCCCTTTCAATTTTATTAAAGAGTTTCAGAAGTATTGGTGTTACATCTTCCCTGAAGTTCTTGAAGAATTCAGCAGTAAATCCATGTAGACCTGTGCTTATTTTAGTGAGTAGGTTTTTATTACTGGTAGAAATTCTCTGCCTACAGTTAGGTTTTTCTATCATTGAAATTCATCTTTCCATCCTTAAAAAATTACCTTGTAAATTGTATGCTTCATAGTACTAACTTTTCATCATTCTATAGTAAAAATCATTTTATCATAGCTAATACATTTTGCTAGAGATTAGTGCCAGGGTGCAGTGAAAAAAAATTATATATATGTAAAATGACTGGAATATATGATATTGAATTTCTAACAAATCAGTAAGATTTTTGGAGTACCCTCTGCTAAAATATTCACTAGTTGTTAAAAGTAGTGTGTGTATCTGTTATGAAAGAAAAAACCACAAATGCTCTGCGCTGGTGATTTATAATACTGCCACTTGTCTTTTTTTTTTTCTTTTTTTTTTTTTTTTTTTTTTTTTTTTTTTTTTTTTTTGTCACTAAATACGGTGGCCTAGTTTTTGCTTTTCTTTAACTCATAGAAGAGATTTATTCTTCTCTTAAGTAAGCTTTCTACCTCTTTTTATCTAGCTACTATAACGTGAACACTCAAAGTCTTAGTACCATAGTACAAATACACCTAATTATTTATGAAAGCATTATTTGATGCACGTGCCAACATAAAATTGGGATATGTTGGGAAACTTACATCAATGTAAATACAAGTTAGATTGTATTTGTGCTAATTTTAGTTTTATATTACTGTATAAAGCACTTTGTGCAGCAAACTATAGGTAATTGTGGAATAACTAAGTTAAAATATTTTCAAGAATTACATTTGGAATTTCCTTGTTGGCAGAAACAAATTTCTATTTAAAATAAATAAATAAATATCTATAGAGCATGTTTCAATCATGACTTTAATTACATGACGTTGCATGAAAATAGCATAGACCCTCCCAGCGGCCCTAGAGAAGGGAGGCTTCCTGAAGCCTACAGGAAGCTGCTCTTCTTAGCGCTGAAATCAAGCTAGGACATAGCTCAGCTTAGGTTCAGAGTGGATTGGCTATCCTTGCAGCCCTTCTTTTGCTCTACTTCTTGGTCTGCAAACTTAAACTGTTAACATCCAGAAGAGTTTAATGATATTATTACCCTATGACATAGGCAGTTGAGCTTAACATCACTATCTTTCTGAATATCAAATGCCTTAGACATAACATGGAACAGGTATTTTCCAACAGTTATTGATACTCTAAACTTTAAATCCCTATAGAATGTGAAAGAACAATTACACATTTTTACACAGAAATTTAGAGATCTAACCATACACAAAGTTGTAACAGGACAATCCTGTGACTTTTTTTTTTCTTGTCTCTTGTTTCTTTTATTACTTTTTTGCTGAAATTCATGCACCTACAATATTTGAATGGCAATGGAACACCCGTCCCTGACAAAACAAATCAGGGGGATATAAATGAAGGACCACGTTGTAGTGAATATATCTGCACACACAAAATAGTTAGGATAGGTATACAGCTACTTTCTCTTAGTTCAGTGAGACGAAAAACCTGTGCTAGTAATGTTTAGACAAGATATCATGTCTGCATTTTTTCCTCTGAATAACTACTATGAAGACAAAAATATGCATTGTATTATTTATTGTAACCGTCCTACTAACCTGTGTTGAAACTCTCATTGCTATTTCTTTCTCATTAAAATTAGTTTTCAAAATGAAAGGAAAGAAGTAAGAAGATCTGAAACTGAATTTTAAAAAATTTTTAAAAAAAGACTGAATTTGACTGAACTACATCAACTGATTGTGAACGTTTTTGAAGATGTACAATGTTTTTCTCATTGAAAGAAGTCATCTTTTCCTCGGTGCAGTTATAACCATGTGATTTGCTCTCTGAATCATTGCCTGTTGTAGATAATTTGTAATTAACAACTTATTTTTTTATTTTTAAAGAGAGTACAAAGTAATATTAAAACAGAAAAATTACAAGTGATACAGAATTTCTTTCATATTACTTAACAAAGTGATATGACTTTGGTAGATAGTTCAGCGGCTTATGCACCTGCCTGCCAAGCACAGGTCCTGAGTTCAATCCCCATTGCTGAAAAACAAGCACAAATTTTCAAACAAAATTATATGAATTTCACAGTATTTGATGTAGTGCATAGTTGTTCATATTACCAGATATATGCATATAAAATTGAAAGAAGAAAGAAAAAAGAAACAAATACATAAGAAATTAAGAAGAGAAAAGGGACAAGTGATTATAAAAAGGAGACAAAACAAATTAAACTTATCTACCCTTTTCCATAGATCAAAAGAAATTCATGGTGCAGTTGTCCAGGCCATCAGTAGTTAACAATTGAAATAAATGATATAGGTAATAATATGAACCAATGTATATACATGCTCATAACCAAGAATGCATCTTGGACCACTTCACCATACACCTAAAATAGTAAGGGCTTTAAGTTTTCTAATGTTCTGCTACATTGTGTAAAAACAGTCTAATATGAATAATTATCTAAAATTTGTGAAAAATCTATAGAGGGGAAAAAACTGTATTTGGTCTTCTCCACTGCTTACCTACTTATTTTACATCTACTATTTATCCATATACTTAGGGTCTTAAGCTTGTACAATAGCAAAATTTTAAAAACTATTGATATCAAACACTGACAAAATATAGAGTAACTTGAGATTTTATATAAAAATTGGATTATTTAAAAATTTACAGCCACTTTTCCCAAGTCCTTTATATTATTAATATTTACTAATTCTGTTTTTATATATTTGCACAAATTAAATGAAACTTATATTAAAAGATAAATGTTTGTATAAAATTTTCTTTTTGCATTAATCAAAAATTAAGAGAAAATACTCATGATGAAATAAATTATAATGAAAAAGAATAAAATCATTAATATCAACCTTGCATAGACACCAAACATAGATAAGTCTCAAAACTATTGTATTGAGCAAACTAGCACAGGTGCAGAGTGTATATATTGTGCTATCGTACAGTGGCATTCGTATGAAATACGTGTGGGCCCAGCCTGTGGTGAGGGCCCTGGAACAGCGCCGAGTGTGTGCGCTATGAGCTTTGCAGGACCATGCCCAGGAAGTCTTCTGGAGTGACGGAGAGGGTTCAGTGGCACAGTGCCACGTAGGTTGGCATATGGGAAGTCCTCACATTTCTGGACCATACACATACTGCACGAAGTAGGTGGACCACGTAGGTAGAATCCATGCAAAGCAATGTCCAGACTGGACCGGAAATGGATTCAGTAAGATTCCTCAGAACTTGAGAAGCTCTGCTTCCGCACAGTGGACACACGCATGAGATGCAGATAAAATGAGAATCTGCTTAGAGCACGAATTCGGTACACTAAAATCACTGAGACTTCATTTGTTTTCTTCATGGAAAAGAAACAAAGTAGTTCGGTGCTTGCCTAAGTCCACCTATGTCCTGCAATGAGCCTCGTTTGCATGACGGGGTGAGAATTATCTTTCTTTGAAGCTCGGAGCTACTTCTCACAATTTAACTTTAGCAACTGTCATGTCCAGAAATGTCTTGCAAAGCGTCTTCCACGGAGCTCCCATACGCCCTTCGCTGGAGTCTCCAGGCCTTTATCAGGACACCCCCTGCCCTGCACCGCACCAAGCTCCCGGTCCAGAGGCGTGGCTGGGTTCCCACAGGCAGCTCTCATTGTCTCTGATTTCATTTAAATTCCAGGCAAACTTCACCTATGGCATGAGTTTTTCTGACACTTTCCTAATTGTTGGACAATTTTTCTATAAATTCTTTTTGTTCTAAAATGTCACATGGAGTTACTACAAGGAGAAAAGGAGACAAAATGACTACATTTTAAAATCTCTATTCATAAAGCAAATAATATACTCCAGTAACTGTTGCAAGCTGATCACACAAGAAGGGCTGTCATTGGTCTAAGGTCGTGGTGACCCTTGGTGACTTGTGTGCAAGGACAGAATGATGCTTGCGTTCTACACAGCCACTCACAACATGTTGTGGAGCCTGAAGTTGAACCTTGTCGCTTAGGAATTGCTTTTTTTAAAAAATAAACTATGATAACTGAAATTCATATGCATTGAAAGCTGCCTGTATGTGTTATTATTTTAAATATATTTAGCATTTTTAAAACATCTAGGGCCAGGAATATAGCTCAGTGGCATAGCACCTGCTTGGCAAGCATAAAGTCCTCACATTGATTCCCAGGACCAATACATGAAAACATCTATGCAAGTGTATCATTTCATAAATCAAGTTTCCAATTTAAATTCAGAAAAAAATGTTGTATTGTTATTTCCTTTTAAAGGTAATTTTAAAAGAATGCATCCATAAATAGAAATAAGTAAATAAACTCAAAAAAATTCAGCATTCTTGGAAATAATTTCAATCCTTCGCCAGAGAGAGACAGGCAGACATGTAGATACATAAATGATAGATAGATATAGATAGATAGATAGATAGGTAGATAGATAGATGATAGATGGTAGGTAGATAGATGATAGATAGATAGATAGATGATAGATAGATAGATAGATAGATAGATATCTTTAGACACTACATAGTATATAGCACAATTTTAAACTTCATATTTCAAAGAAATTTTCCTCTTTTTACTCACTTAAAAAATTACCACTCTAGGGCCGGGCAGATAGCTCAGTGGACTACAGCGCCTGCTTAGGCAAAGCCTAGCGGCCGGGCTTTGTTCCCCAGGGAGTCATGCTGTCTCAGCCCCGGGGAATGCGCTGAGGCGGCTACTGAAACAGGACATGGTGGCGCGTGCCTGTCACCCCAGAGCTTGGGAGGCTGGAAACAGGAGAATCACTGTGAGTGTGCTCTACACAGCGAGACCCATAGTACCCTGTACTTAAAAAAAAAAAAGGAGAAATATTACCATTGTTAGAACGATGTGGCAACTGTGTCATCAGACGAGCTGTCACATGCACTGTACAGCCACAAGCAGAGTGTTCTAGGGAAAGAACTGTAGAGCGCACCGCAGGATGGGCGAGGGGAGCGGCCCCAAGCCCATGCAGTGCCCAAGCCTCCGCTGTTCCAGGCTGGTGGCTTTGTGTGACCTCAGGCTGCCACAGAGTGGCAGGAAGTGGCTCCGCTGCTCCGTTCTCCCCAAGCCAGCGCCTCCTGCCCATCAGTATGCTCGCCCAGGAGGGCTACTAAGGGTCACCGGAATCCAAGTCCTGTGGAACTGAGTCGTTGGAGCTAGTGACCAGGACAGCCACTCGGCGACACAGGACAGGCGCCGACGCAGCTGGGATGCGGTGGGCACCATGGCGACTCGCGCCCTGGGTGGGCTGGGGCTGGGTGCTGCTCAGAACAGCGTGCCATTTAAAACAGAAATCGGTTCTCTGGGTTTTTCTGAATAGTTCTGGACAGCGGTTTAGCATGGGTAACTGGAAGAGCGGAATGTGAAGCTGCGGATAAGTGAGGGGCTGTTGCGTTATGTTTCCTCACTGAACCGGAGCTGTCCTAAGTGGCTTTTGCACTGTGCCTTTGAACAGTGCAGACCCAGAACCCACGAACGTGCACCCAGCAGGTCGCGCCAGTCAGGGAGCCTCGACCTTGCGTAGAAATAGAAATCAAGCGCTCGCGGTCGTCCCGACTGATGCGACCTGGGGAGAACGAGCTAAAATGCAGCTAGATTTTTACTTCCATGAAGCCTTTCATCTCCTCCTTCTTCTCCTCCTCTTCTTGCTGTGTCCCCCCGTGATGAAGGGGCTTCCTCTAGCGGTACGCTGTGAGGCGCAGTTTTCTACCTTCTGCGTATAAGTTGCAGACTTTGTGATTGTTGTATGGCTTAACCTTCTAGCTCTGCCAAGCTATCCTAAGCTGTTCACACATGAGCTTGGACTACACAACAAGGCTCAGCAGCTGAGACTCGCCACCACACATCGCATACTTTTTATTAAGTGATTCACACAGTTTAGAACTATCTACCTCTTAGCCAATTACTGGAATCACCATTATTATCAGTAGCTTTTCCTTTAATGTTGGTATGAAAATGCAGGAGTGTACCTCGTGATAATACTGTTAAGGAACCTGCTGGCTTTGTACTCTCTCTCTCACCGGTAAAATTCATGTATTTTTGTTGCTAATCTGTACCCTTTTCTACCCACTAGAAGAGCTTCCACTAGCTTTTGTGTGTGTGTGTGTGTGTGTGTGTGTGTGTGTGTGAGAGAGAGAGAGAGAGAGAGAGAGAGAAAGAGAGAGAGAGAGAGAGAGAAAGAGAGAGGGTCAGAAGTCATAAACCCCCTCAGCTTTTAGTGTCTGGAAAAGATTTGAATTGTTCTTTCAATTATGAAAGGAACCACTTTGGCATAAAGCATTTTTGTTTGGTAGCTTTTTATTTCTTTCTGTAGCAGTATAAGCATGTAAGCTCCTTCTTTACTACCCTGGAGCCACTCGGATGTGAATGTCCTCTTCCCTCGTTGATCTAATAGTCTTCTTTGTATTTTGATTTTTGATCACTTGACCATGGCATGTTTTGGTATAGTACTGTTCAGGTTAAATCTGATTGAAAACTTGACCTTGCTATATATGGGTATTTATTTCACTCTAGATTTGTTTCTGTTTGTTTTGTTTTGTTTCATTTTTGAGACAGGGTCTCACTCTGTGGTGTCTTTGTGCTCACTTCTTGTAGCCCCCAGGCTGCTCTTGAGCTATCAGTGATCCTCCTGCCTCGGCCTCCTCAGTGCTGCGATGACAGGCTCGTGCCACGTGCCCTGTTCCAGCTCTTTCTCCAGATTTGGAAAAGAGTTCTTCTTCTCTTAAGCAAGCTTTCTCCCTCTTTTTTTCTAGCTATTATAACTTGAACACTCGATCTCTTAGCTCCATTGTACAAATTCTACAAGTGACCTTTTCATTTTTGTATTTTCCCCTTCTGTGTGTGTGTCTTTGAGCTCACGGATCCCTTCTCTTGCTTTATCATTTCCACCACTTATACTCTTGGTAGTTTGCACTTCATTTGCTATATTCTTTTGCTCATGATTATTTCTAATGATTCCAACCTTTCCGTTAAGTTTCTCATTATGTGTTTATTATTTTATTGAATTAGTTGTAGGTTGCCGATGTTCCCTGAACTTTTGGAAACAATTGTATTACATTATTTGTCAAGTAGTTCATATATTTCCATTATTTTATTTTATTTTATTTTATTTTATTTTATTTTATTTGTGGTACCGGGATTGAATTCAGGACCTTGCACTTGCTGGGTGGGCGCTTACTCTAGCGAGCTGATGGTTTCCCTGGATTTTCACATTTCTGGTTTAATCTGGTTGGCATTTGGTGAACTTGGTGGAGTGGCATGCTCTTCTGTGTCCTGCGTGATGGTTTCAGTGGTGCAAGACCGGCCCTAACACGTGCAGTGAAGGTGTGGCTGCCCTGTGGCTCTGGGACCGCTGAGCACACTGCAGTGCAGTCTGTGCTCAGCCCTGGCAGCTCCAGGTCACACGAGCCCTCTGGATGCTAAGGCCCTGGCCACAAGCAGACCTGGGCCAGGGTTTAGCTGCTGCTCCTGCACAGACATGCCACAGCAGGGCTGCCTAGACGACATACTAGCCTGCTGGAGATGCCCTGGGTATGGCTAAGTCATGATGCTGGGTCTAGTGGGTGGGCATTTGGCAGCGGCCTCTTCGTGGGGCCTAGGGACATCCATGAGGAGGCAGAGATGATAGTGCCAGAGCTTGAGCAATGCAAGAGGTGACATTTCTGGACGGTGGGGGAATGCAGTCAGTCACATCTTTCTTTCACTGACACGAGTGAATATTGGTTATCTCACTGGTAAAACAGATCAGAGTCCTCCGCAGAGCAGGCTGCCAGGGACCATGCAGTTCCTACCAGGTGGCTGGCACTATCTCCCTCCCATTTCTCCTTTGTCCCCAGAGTTTTGCTGTCACCTTGGGTGAGCTGTGCCCATCTGACTACAACTCTTCTTATATGGGAATCTCTGGTGTTTTGCTCCTGTGTGGCCATGGATTCCTGAATGGGTTCTTGAGGCTTCCAAGGGCCGTTCACATTTGTGCACTGCTCTGTGCATTTGCCTGTGCAGGTAGAGGGAATGAGAGTAGAGAGCGGGTGTCTCTTCCTCCGCCATCTCAGTGGCACCCAATGGGGGCTGACAATGACACAGGGAGAGAAGGGGAGTCATGTGGAAACAAAATTGTTAGAGTGACACAAAAGAGCGGAAAACACAGCTAAACTGCACGGTACTAAACCAAACCAAGCCAAACCAAACCGAACCGAACTGAACCTAACCGAACACAACACAACACAACAGGGGGCATAGGTAGGTCTTAGAGATAACCAAAGGAAGGGAATGCTACGAACTGAAGTGTTTCTGAACTGACCGGTTGAGTAGTTAAAACCTAAGAAATTCGGGCATTGTCAACAAACAAATAAGAGACGGGGCAGAACGCTGAAGATCCGAGAAAAATACCCAGCGTGAAGGAGTTCAAAAGCGGGAGACAAGGCTTTACCGACGGTCCCAAATGTTTGCAATTTTTTAAGAAAGCATATTAGCTGCTGTCAAACTAAAGCCCAAGAAAAATAACCAAAAACACAACATGGTACAACAAAAAACGCTTGAAATTCACTGCTTTCCAAAAGCCTTTGCTACAAATCATCAAAACTTATATGCCACTTTAACTTTATTTTAATCATAGCTATAACAAATGAATACAGTTAAAAACTTCCTTGGCAAGGGAATTTTGCCAAGGCGAATATTTATAGTTTTTCTTTCTGCACTGTAATTTCCCTTTGTCCTTATAAAATAAAGCCATTATACATTTTTCAAAGATAAAAGAAAACCTAAATTTTAATGAGTATCATATTTTAGGACCCCAGTTATTAAGTTCTGAAAGGAAATGAAAGCCTCTAACTATGACTTTCCACACTTCGCTCTGTAGCTAGTGCTCTGTAAGGGAAACTAAGCAGGTAACAGTCACATTAGTACCTAGAGGGGAAGAGAAGGCCCGTTGGGTAAATGAGATACAGTTGTATTTCTGTGGTGAAATACATGTTTGCCCCAGCACTTGCAGGGCAATGTCAGTGTTTGCAAAATGATATCTCCATTTCATGCAGCAGCAGCATGTTGTCGAGTTTTGCCCTCAGCTTTTCGTGGTGCTGGGTTTCCCAGCCACCATCATATTTACAGACTTTAGACTTTGCTTTGAGATACGGAAATGTGAGAACCCAGAACATTACTTCTGCAGGGCACCTCCTAGAGCCCCGCACAAAAATTACCTGACAGCCTTTCTCCCATTAAAACCCACCTCACTCAGATTTCCACAGCCACGGAAGGACATACGTGTAAGCGTGCTGCCGCCTTTCTCTAGCTTCCTCTTACAAAGACAACCTCCCCCGATCTTTCCATCTCCTGCTACACTGCCCTCTCTCGGATTTCTATTCCTCCTGGTGCAGGAACCATCACTCTGACCTTCTTCACAGCGCTGCGAGCCTGTGGGACCTGCCGTGCCACAGCCAGTCCATGGCGTCAGATGACGGTGGCCCAGTTCAACAACATGGGTTACGTGCTTTCTGGGTCACAGTCAGTGTTCCTTCACGAGTCGTAATTTATCTTTTCAAATAAATGTGACCCTCAAGAATGTTAGGATTTCAGAGCATGTCAGCTTCTGTAAGAAGGTCCAGGAGACACTGTGACACCATGAGAGTCCTGACAAGAGTCACCTTTATACACCTGAGTGTTGACATTCATGCCTGGGTTTTGGTACTAATCTCATTGCACCTTAGAGAAATCTAGTATTAATGTCATTACATGATAGTTGTATGTGTCACTATAAAAATATAGATAAATTCTCTGTATCTCTGAAAACTATATTTTTTCACTTCCTTTAATTATTTAATGTGCTGTTCTTTTCTGCAGAAATGCATTCCTGTGGTCCTTATGCAGCCTCCTCTGTTATGTCCACAGTGCCTGCCATGCTGTATCTCCAAAAGGAGCTCACTGATTTATAATGTTCAAGGTGAATTATTGGAACAGTACCTGCCCAGCCTATAATATATGTGCTCCATAAATTTTCTTTCAGTTATAGAAATAAATGAATGCTCAAATATATTGAAATTTAATTTTTCTCTTCAAAATTGTAAACAAATTGTTCTAAGCTTGAACTTTGTGCACTTAGAGACTTACCCTTTGCTAAATTCCTTCCAGACGCCAACAACCCTCGCGCAGGGCCCGAGCCTTCGGCCTGCTCCACGTGCTCCATGTCATCTCACTCACTGTGGGCTCCTAAGGATGCGCTTTGCTCTTCATGCCCACAGCTGTTCTCGTGAAAGTGAGGCGGGAACGCAGTGGCACGCACGTCAGTTCCGGCGCTGTTTCACCTACACGCACGGCACGTGGGTAGAGAGGACGATAGGAAACTCACAGCCACCACCCGGACAACGTCTAACAGTATTTCTTCTGGATGCAGGATTTTTAGAAGTATCTTTCATGGAAGTGGGTGAGGGCCAGAAAGTAAAGAGAATTCAAATGGATCATGACTACTCACTAACTCACCATGACGAACGGGAGAATGTAATCATTATGTACCAAAAAGAAGTATTAATGAAATAATTTTTAAAAAAAATAAAAATGGTTTTACCATATAGATGTTAGTGGATATGATATTCATGAAATATGAGGCAGCTACTTCTCAACCTACAATGGATTAATCAGCCTATTTGACATCGACAGTAGCACAAGCGGAAAACCCTTGTAGCATAGCTAAGCTGCAGGCACTACTGCTGAGCAACGCAGCACACAGAGAAACAGCTGTTTACCTTCAGGTACAAGACGCGTGGGAAGTTACCATTGCCCAGCATGGTAAGGTCGCTCTTTTGGTACAGAGTCTTGCTCTGATGCTGCCTAGACTCCTAGTGACCCTCCTGTCTGAGCATCCAAGCACTGAGGCTGCAGGCACGCACCACCACACTCAGGGCAGGACCAGAACGACACGCTCAGGGCTCAGAGACCAGCGTGGCATGCAGTACCCGAGACCAAACCTGGGTCCTTGCCCTTGCCAGGCAGGCACTTATCTCCCCAGCCCAAGAAGGTCACATTATACCATACTCTACTGGTCAGGAAGAAGACCACAGTCCAAGGAGAGGTTTCTACTGAGTCTGCGCAGCTTTTGGGCCACGGTAAGGCTGAGCAGCTGTGAGTCTGGTCGCGGTGGGCTGGGAGCTGCCGTCTCATAACGCTGGCGTGGAGAAAAAGAAGAGAGAACTTGCTAAATGAAGATAACATAGAAAAATGCATATAATTTCATAAAGGTCCCTGTCACAAGGGAATTAAGCCTACTAACAGCCGACAAGGGAACCTGGAGCGCTCTCTCAGCCGGCCCTTCAGCAGCCTGTAGAACGTCAAGGGACACTTGGCATGCAAGGGGCCGTGCAACAGCCAGGAGGGCTGCAGGCTGGGAAAGCTGTTTGCATTTGAGAATGACTCACACTGAGGACATGAAGGCAGCTTCAACTTGTGCACCACTCGTTCACCATGGATCAGAGCAAACAGTAATGCTGGGAACATTCTGGGGCAGTAGTGGCGTTAATCCCCGAGGAGCCAGTGTGGGGATGATGCAGCGAAAGGAAAATGCAGAACTATTTCTCTAAGATGCAGAAAATCTTCTCCCGTATTATAAGACAGCGGCTCACCACACCGTGCGCCTCAGATGAGTGCCATGAGTAACCTGGGACTGCAGAAATGCGTTCTGTCCTGGAAAGGCAGGTTTATTGCAAGGCACCGCGAACTCAGCTTTGCTTCCAGGAATCGCTGAGGAAGCTACAGCCGCCTTCTCGGAATTGAAATCTCTGTTTTGGGTCCATTCTTTTCACTGCTTGCTGAGTAATAAAATGAAACAAAATAAGGCAACCTTCAATTGGGTCCCTTGCGTTTCTTCAGTCCCCAGCAAATGTTT
This sequence comes from Myocastor coypus, assembly GCA_004027025.1. Lineage (NCBI taxonomy): Eukaryota > Metazoa > Chordata > Mammalia > Rodentia > Myocastoridae > Myocastor > Myocastor coypus. The sequence goes on along the minus strand of PVJA010015275.1, from coordinate 27,395 downwards.
TGCAGCAGGGCCCAGCACACTAGTGAGGCATGGATGCAGTCACAATCAGATGTGTATCTGGACCCCAAGTAACATTCTACCATTGGAAGTAACAAGCAAGATAGTAACATTTACTAAAAGAAAACCTCATCAAACTTATTTCTTAAAATTATACAGAAGCAATACGTGAAATAATCTTTGATGTAGGATCCAAATCACTTCTTATGTAACAAAGCAAGCCTTGGCATTCAGTTTTATCTGAAAATAAATGCAATTATAAGAACAAGAAATATGATTGCATGAATAGATTTCAGTAAGAATTTTGACAGTTTTCCTGTTGATGCCTAAACATAAAAGCTGCAGATGATGCTGCTACAAAAGTTGATTTTGTGAAAGATTTTTTCATTGCAAGCAACGGAAGAACTAAAGTGACTTAATCAATAGCAGCACAGGTGGCTCAGTAGAATAAGAGCTTGCCTGGCAAACACAAGGTCCTGAGTTCAACCCCCAGCTCTGAAAAAAAAAAAAAAAAAAAAGGATACCAGTAGGCGCACACAGTGGCTCTACCCTATTGTCCAGTCTGGAGATGGGTGGCTGTAGTACTGGGTAATGCCACAGTCCCGTGTAGCATACATGATGTTCTAGAGCAATAACAAGAACATGTAGCATGTAGAAGCACACACAGGAGAAGCTGAGCCCTGGCTGACCTCACAGGGAGGCTCTGTGATGCCAGAGCTGACTGACACGGCCGGGCCTTCATCGTCCTTCCTTCACCATGCACTGGATGTATGTCTTCCTGGGAATAGCTTCATTAGGCTTGATGAGACTGCTCTTTGCCGTCGAACAGTGCTCACCTGGAGAGAGGTGGCAGCTGTGTGAGTAATTGAGGAAATCGATGAACTTGTGTCCTGGAAGAGTCAATATTAAACAAATATATATGTAATTTTTTCTTCTAAATCATCTCTTTAATCCACAAAACTAGAACTGGCAAGCTAGCTCAGCAGATTAAGTGCCTACTAGGCAAGCTCAGGGCCTGGGGTTCGATCCCTGACACCACACGTCACGCAAAGCCGCCTCCCCTGGTATGCTGTGCTGGCCACCCAACATGTAATACTAGTGTGAGGAGGCTGAACACAGAAGGATCATTGTGTGTCTGAGCCGTATAGTGAGACCCTGTACCAAATGCATAGATAGATAAATAAATAAACTGACACAACTGCATTAAAAGTTCCTATAGGTGTTTTCTTGAAAATTAAACGTTTACTCTAAAGTTTATGGAGATGCAAAGATCCCAGAATAGACAAAATAATCCCGAAGAGGAAAACAAAATCAAAAACCTTACTCACCCAGCTATCTCACCGACCATACAGGGACAAAACTAAGCCAATGCTGTCTTGGGTAAGGTGGAACATCAGGACAGGGAAACCAACGGAAAGGTCCAGAAACAACTCCCCCTGCATGCTGTCTGCTTTAGTCACATGTTGTACACAATAAATTTCATCGATAATATTTGAGGGTCAGTTGTGTGGCCATCCAGAGAAGCTAAGTCCTGATCCGTATCTCACACCTTTTGCAGCAACTAAATCCCTGTTGTCATGATCTCTAAAATGAAAGGAATAGCAACAATATCTAGAAGAAAACACACGTTCTTATTTCCATATCCTAGGGAAAAGGTAGAGATCTGTAAGGCAAGATATAAAGCTTGCTAATCATGTTTATCTTTGATAAAAATTAAAATAAGACATTCATCAAAAGTATCACTAATAAGGTAAAAAAAAAAAAAGATCATTGATAAGATGAAATAAATATTTTAAATGTAAATATTATATAAATGGGCTTTCAGAATATATAGATTCTTATAACCAAGAGGAAAAGTTGAAAACACAAAGTAAAATTGAGAATTAAACAGCAACAATAAATTTATAAGAGGAATCCAAAACACACAAAAAACGCTCAACTTCATTATTCATCAGGAAAATGTAAATGAACTTCTGTTAATTCCAAAAGAGGAAACAGTGACAGAAGTTTCAAACAGAGTCAAAACTAAGTGCTCATGCGGGCAGTGTGAAGCAAGGCTGTGCTTGGGTGATGGGGTGACTCATGGCCAGAGACAGCAAGGGGGCGCAGAGAACGGGGAGGGCTTTGTTTCTTGAGCTGGACATTTTTTACACAAATGTGTTCACTTTGTGAAAATCTATCAAATCTATGTTTGTATTTATCCTGTAAGCTGTGTATAGAGTATGCTTGTCAGAGGACATTCCATCTACTATAATATACTATAGAGCACAAAAGAAATGAAAATATGTAATTCTTCCAGCTTCAAAAATACTTAGTAATTTCTTCTACATACTCAAACGCTTACCTGTGTCTGCCCCTTTGATGGCCAGGGACTACGGTCTCTCAGAAGGGTTACATTCTCTTTGTAATGTCTTTCAAGTAGATCTCCACATTGAGTTTAGTGCATAGCCTCCAGTGCAGATCTGAAGCCCGCTGTTCCCTTCATGGTCGTCTTTGTAAACAACAAAGTCGATGTGTGATTTAAACTACAGAAAGAGTAGGACAAAAATAAATTATGGCTCTTGAATGTTATTTGTTTTGTATTGAAAGTATTTTGAACTACAAATATTTGTTTGCCCACGAATTCAGTTTCGTCATGTGAACATAATGGGCTTTGTTGACGTAAATATGTTTTGAAAATATTTCAATAACAAAGCTGTATCTATATCAGTTAGTCAAGTGGGTGTAGAATAAGGTCTTCTGGAATAAAATAGCTGTAGAATCTTTGATTTAATATATGATTTGGAAATAACATTTTGATCACTAGATGGAGCTTATATAGTATAATTAAAATTATAGCAATAGAGTGAGAACAATATAAAACTAATTTTGGATGAAGAAATGAAAGAATTGAAATTGTAAAAGAAATTAAATCTCTTGTGCATGTCAAAGTCCACAGTGCATAGAAATTTTTATTAAAATCACTTTGGCTTATGTAGACACTACAGATGAAATTAAAAATGAAAATCTCATGTGATTCAGCTGGCTGGAGTTCATCAAAATAAGCATCAAAAAGCATAAACAAAGTTCTATTTGTATAGGAAAAATAGGAATTATTGATTATTATGAAAAATGATATATTTAGTTTGAGGTCCTAAGTACAAACAACATAAAAACAGCAGGGTAAAATGTACGCTATAACATTGTTTAAAGTGGCAGTAAAAAAAGGAGAAATTATACACAAAATGAGGGCTAAACAGTAAACATGCTAACCCAGCAGGGAGAGGTTTAGCAATCACCCCAGGTCGTGGTTTGAATCAGCAGGTTTGATAAGAATGGAAATAGCATGGATTAAAGAAATTGCTTGGTAATTCTCTAACCATAGTGTTCATCTAAAGCTCCGCACAGATGCTGAATTTTGAAAAGGATTAGAGAACAGATCATTTAGGATGTGATAAACAACTTCAGGCCATGCAGCAAAGCAAAAGGAATCCTGGGACCTGCAGGCAGGAGTGGCTCTGGAGGACACCTTGATGTCACCAGCTCAAGGGAGGCCATAGTTACCTCGGTTCTCTGGGTCTTCCTTTATCGAATGTAAACATTTGCTAAGTTACCCCCACAGTTCTCTTACAGGACTGAGTTGATAGTGAATTGAACTAAAATGTCTGGGCACTTTGGGTCTTTACAATCTACCAAAATGTTTTTCTTTTTTGTCTTTTTGAGACAAGGTCTTGTTATACAATTCAGGCTGACCTTGAGCTCACTTTTGTAGCTCAGGCTTGTCTCAAACTCGCACCAATCCTCCGCGCTCCTCTCCCTGCTGACTCAGCGGGGCCAGAGGCTGTGCACTATTCTGCAGTCTCCACCCTCCATGCCTAGAGCCTAGGAGCGCGTCCTGTAAGACACAGGCCCCCAGCTCAGACCTCGCCCTACAGTCCCGTTTCCTATGATCAGCTGATATCCAGGATTCCGTGCATTTTTATGATCTTGCTAATCTTTTGCTCATTTTCATCCAGGCACAAAAATTTGGCTATTAAATACTATATGATAAAACATTATTTGCCAATCAAAGTTTGCAGATAAACCCTCTCTCTGCAGTAGGCAACATTTAAAAATCATTTAATTAAAAATAAACAGTATGATGATGTTATGGTTTATGTGTAGTTGTCCCCCAAGGCCTCATGCAATCATGGGGTTGGGGGACTTCTAGAGTTTGAAACTAATTCATGATCCACTGGTATTATGTGTCTCTGTACTGCTGGGATTATGGGTGTGGTCTGAGGTGGATATCCTGAGGCTGAGAGCCTGCATGTAATATAAGAGAGACAGACCAAGAGACTCTCTCTGTTGCTCTCTGTTACTCGAGTTGGTTGATTACCTCTGATGTGACTGTTGCTGTCCCGCCGCATGAACTGGATGCTCTCTGCCCTGTTCCGCTCAGCCTTAGGCCAGCAAATAGGGACTGAAACCTCCAGTAACTGTGAGCTACATAAACCTTTCCTTCCTTCATTTTGGGTGTTGGGTATTTATCCCAGCAAAGAGAGAAGAGGAGCTGAGATAAGCAATGATAAATATCTATAATCTATTGAAATCCTAACGCACTTATTAGACATTTCTCTAGGTGTATTAAACACTATACCTAAATTCATCCTGTAAAATGCTTTGATATAATCATTTGTGCCTTCCTATTCTGAATGATAGATATACAGCCAAGTTGATCCCCTGCTTTTACCTCAGCCACACGGTTTCCTTCTCTTCCAGCTCAGTGCCATCCCACTGTACTTACAATTAAAGGCAAAGTGATGGAAGACTGTCAGGCTTTGCCCGGCACCTTGTCTTCTCCCAGAAGCCTGGCACTAATATAAGTTGCCTCTTCAGTGAATTCAGTCTAAATCACGGTTTTGTTTTCCCAAGTCACAATCTGCATCCCCAAATTATGCTCTGTGGGAATTCTCTTCTGGAAAAGTTTCTGTACCTCAGTTGTCACTAGGAGTTCCCAGTGAGTTTGCTGTTCCAGGGAAGCTGAACATAAAATCGCCATGTTCTCTTTCAGACTCTGCTCTCTCTGGAGCCAGTGTTACATTTTGCTCTATCAGAATCTCGCGTGTTCTTTCCGGAGCCCCGTGCTGTAGGCATTTGATGACTGCTTGAGATTAAGATACTTCAAACCTCAGTGGCTATGTTTCCACTGGGACATTAGAAACAGGCTTCACAGTCTCCATACACGATGTAATTTTTAAAATAAAGTTCCATAAATTAAGGCTCTCATAAGCCTTCAGAAATGCCGCTGCTCCGAGCAACCGCTTTGTTGTGTCTGGTCTCCCTGCTAAGCAGGGCTCGTGGGATACGCTAGGAAAACCAGGATGGCCCTTAGTTAGCACAGAGGTCTTGTGAAAAGATTATGCCTTAATAAAGAGCTGATGCCTATTAAAAAATACAGACAGAAGATCAATATATAATCGCCCCTGAAATGCGCTAATCAGAATACACTTCCCTGAGGAAAAAAAATAAACTGACTCTATTTGCTGTGTGAGCCAGCTTCGGGTCTGTGGCGAGTGTGCTCACGACCTGGGCTGGGCCCAACGTGGGCCCCATGAGTCGCACACCGAGGCCACACTGCAAGTGCGTGCAGGTCCTCCGACACACATGGGACTGCCTGCTGTGGGCTGTCCCCCTTCTGACCACAGGACCTCAGGGGGCACAGACCCTTGCGCTGTCTGTTCCAACTTGGGCACTTACAGAGTGAGGAAGCCCAGCCGGTGACGACTCAGCCGACTCTGAAAGACTTACTGTTTTGATCTTTCATGTGTTTGCTTCCCAAGATGTGTGAGTCAGCGGCAGCTCTGCACGGCCTTCCCCTCCTGTCCCACTGCCCCACACTTCCACCTGGCCCTTGCGCTCGGGGCCTGGACCTTGTTCTGTACCCCAAGCGTGTGTGCAGCTGCACCCCTGAGTGAAGCTGTAGGAGCTATGCCTCTGGACACGAGGTGAGCTTTGAAGTGCAGACATCTCACACGGACTTGGAGTCCCGCTAGGGAGAGGCCATGCCTGGGCCACTGCAGGGCACAGAGCACAAGTCCGTGTGAGATCTGGAGGAGCAGAGGCTGGCAGTCGGAGCAGCTGTGTGGCGGCCTGGACAGGCTTGGATCGCCCACCCTTGTGAGAGTGTTGGGAGGCTGGACTTCGCAAGGCGTAGCCTTAGGGCATGGTGTTAGGGCGCGATCTCGGGGGGGGGGGGGGGCGTGGCCTTGGAAGGAGAGCTTTTCTCCTGGCCCTGGCCCACCCTCCTCCTCTTGGCCACTCAGGCTTGCTCTGGGCTACTCTTTCCACCAGCAAGTTTCTGTGTTGGAGGCAGCTGAAAAGACACTGAAAGGTCTGAAAACGAGCCAAAAGAAACCTCTCCTCTCAGCTGTGGTATTGAGTGTTTGGTCCCCACAATAAGAATGCCATGGCCAGGCTACTCCTCTCGCTCAGGGTCACGGGTCAGGGTCACGCTGATACAGCAGCCACACCTGAACCCCAGCAGCCAGACCCAGCCGCCTCCTGCAAGCCTGCCTATGCCCCTGTCCTCTTCCTAGCTTTGACTTCCTAGCAGCCAGAGAGAGATGGTAAACTTCCTGAAATCTGGGCAAATAGAGTACACTGATTGTTTTCCAGAGTCTTATGCATAAGGAGGTGGTTGATTACTATGTGTTGAGTTGACTACCTCAATAAAAGAACACTTTTCCAAAGTGAGCCTCGTGAGCAATGGTGCCTCTGCAAAGCAGGAACCCGTAATAGCTCTGACTGCAGAAAGCGCATTGCCCTGAATTCCTCGGTGGTTCTTTTTCTTCTGCTGGAATATACTGTGCATGACGTTCCGAAGCTCTGGGAAGGGAATCAGTGTCCTGGCCTACTCTGCCTAAAGAATTTTCAACAGAAAAAGACTGAGCCTGCGAGAGCCGCAGAGCCAGCTCAGAGGAGTGCCTGCCTACTTAGGCAAGAGCAGGGACCGAGGCTAGGTCCCCTGCACCACGTGGCGCACAGGCCCTGCCCTACGGCATGCTGAGCCAGCCACCAAGGCCAGGCATGGCGGCACAAGGCTGTAGTCCCAGCGCTGGGGAGGCTGAAACCAGAGGATCACTACGAGTGTGAGCCACTCAATGAGACACTATAATGTACCAAATACATTTTTAAAAAATGACTGAGATGGCATGCAGGCAGAGACCCTGGGCATTTTCCTTTGGCTTTCTGTGCCTTGCCAGCGGGTTAGACTTACCTGGAAGTTATAGGCATCATAGCTTGTTGGACTCCACGCCGCACTGCTCAGCAGAATCCCTGCAGGTCAGTGATTCTCACCAGCCCAGGAGCATCTGAGGGACAGCCGCATGTCAGAGCCTTGCCCCTCTGCTTTCGTGGAACTGCTGTGTGTGAAGAATGAACGGTGGCAAAGACTTATGGGATTTTGCCCATGCGACTCTGGTGCTCTTATGGTATTTTCTACACTGAAGGAGGCTTCAGGCTTTAGGCTTTACTTTCACACAGAAGCCTAACCCTCTGTCCAGAACAATTTTTTTCCCTTCTGCAAAATTAATGATAAATTAAAAGTTACAGTTTCCCATTTTTTTACATTAACAAAGTCTATTAAATATCTTTATGGAGCAATAAAAGAGTAGGATTTATAGAAGTTTAGCATTGCAGGATAAATGCCAGTGACATAAAAGAAAAAATAAGGCAGAGATCTGCTTGGTTTTAGAATCTGGCAGCAGCAGCAGCAGCAGCTTTGAGACATGTATCAGTGAAGCGCTGCCTAACAGCTACGACGGGGACCTGCCACCTTTCCTTTGTCCCTTTACCTGTTGAAGGACATGTGGGTTGCTCCTGTCTTTAGGACAGTATGGGTCATGCTGCTACATATATTCAAGCGCAGTCGCGTTGCCAGGCATCCGCCACCAAGCCTCTTGGTACATGCACAGGATGGCATTTGGGGGCTCAGCTCAGAATGTCTGTTTCTAAGGCTCTGGGAAACTGGCAAATACGCAAGTGAAGGGGTCCTGACTGGCACTGCTGCCGGGAGCCTGGGAAATCACTTGTCTCTCCACAGCTCTGCTGACAGTCAGTGGGAGGTATTTGCAGTAGCAGGGGTAAACCTCAGATATAGTAATGCAAGCGAGCGAGGCCACGCACAAAATGCCACATGCTGTGTGACTCCGTGAGCAGGAAATACTCAAGGGAGGCAAATCTGTTTAAATGGGAAATAAATCAGCGGCTTCCTGCAAGTGGCCACGAGGCATCTGTAGCAATGCACGTGCTTCAAAATTTAATGAGGAAAAAATCACAACTCTGTAGATTTAGGACAATATATGAGCATTATATGACGGTACTCAACTGAGGAGTTGTAAGACATTTAGATATGTAGATACATTGAATGAGTGTATACCTATGCTTGATTCCCTCTTTTGAAAAAAATTCATTCTGATTATCAAGCTATGGATTTTTCTAGTAGATTGAGCACAGAAAATTAATGAGAGACCGTGAAGTTATGAAGTGAGTTAGTGAATATGTCAATTATCAAATAGTCTGCAGTTTCTGAAATAGGCAACATTTTCTTAAAGAATGCATAAAAGACAGCACTGTATTACCCAAGAAATGCCTTTGGGAACACCCAAAAATAGCCCATATATGTCTTGCTAACTCTCTTAATTTTATAGTAACTTCTGCACTGTTTCATGAATGACTTATAAGAATGTTTAAAACAACTAAACTTAGAGCTGTAACGCATATGTCATCTTGTTAGTAACCTCAACGTTGTAATTTTGACCTGTTTAGCAAATGCTGAATTATGCATCACCTATGGCTTTAGTACCAAGGAAAGGTCCATAATCCCTCCATGACTGATTTCAAAAGGGTCTAGATATTTTGTCCAGTGAGTTGGCTGGTTTGGATTTTGATAACCATGAATAACCCATAAAAGCATTTGCCGAAATTTATCAAATTTATGTTCTTTTCTTCTCTGTAGATATGTAAGTGTGGATTTCCTAGATATCATGGTAACCCATGCAGTAGCTTGAAAACAGACCCGGCTCCAGTGCCACAGCCTGTGAGCTGCCGGCAGCCCTGCAGCCCTACACACTGGTGTTCTTCACCTTGTGCCTATAGGCACAGTGTCAGCACTAGTGATCTCTCTTCTGCCCTGGTTGCTTTTCTCTCATTGTTAAGAGAAAATACCCAACACTCAAAATGAAGGAAGGAAGGGTTTATTTAGCTCACCGCTACTGGGGCTTTCAGTCCACACTCCTCTGGATCCAAGGCAGGGTGGCCCATGGCAAAGGGCAGCAGTTCGTGGCTGCAGAAGACAGCAAAGAACAAAGGGAGAAGCAGCAGCTGAGGTCGCAGCCGCCCCTCGCCCTCCGGCTCTCTGTCCCAAGGAGGGAGCTATACTCACACTCATTAGAAATCCCAGCGTTGAACCATGACAGAATCTCAAACTCTAGAAGCCACCCCAATGTGTGCATGAGGCTTTGGGGGACACCTCGACACAACCGTAACCCCAATGTGTGCATGAGGCTTTGGGGGGATGCCTCGACACAACCGTAATGCCTTCATCCCGCCCCGCAGTGGGTCAGTGTGCGTTGCCCTGTTTGTTTCCAGTCCTCTCGACTTCTTCAGTCACGTCTGTTCAAATCCCTTGTCCATTTATCAGTGAAGTTTCTTGTTTTTCAAGATTAAATTTGAGAACCCTTTACATATCTGAAGCTCATTTTACATACTCTACATCAACTTCTTTATCAGACTGATGAATCACAAGCCATTTCCGCAGTCATTAGTCTGCGCTTATCCCTGCTTCTAAAACAACAGGCCTTCTTAACTTGGGTAAAATGCAACTTACCTTCTTAAATGAATAATGTGCTTCCTGAAACAGGAGGAAACTTTGCCTAGCTCAAAGTAGAACTTTATTTTGTGCTGTCTTCCTCTGGAAGTTTTTGTTTCGTGTTTTGCATTTCAGACCATGAGTCCTTTGGAGAATTTTCCGTGCGTAGGAGAAAAGGTCTGAGTTAGAGTCCTCTTGTGCGCATGCTCACATAATGGTGACAGAGCCATCTGTGGGAAGGACTGCATCCTCTGCAGGACTTCTCTGTGCTCATGTCCACAGAAGTTGGTCATTCAGCTGTTTGGGTATTTCTCATACTCTGTGCTGGTTACCTGGCACCCTTAGTCTAATTTCCTCTTATAGCATATTGTGAAATATTTTGCCCTTGAAATACATTTCAACAACAGTATGACACTCTCAAAAGTTGTTTTTATAAACTGTTCTGGCTGCTTCTAATTTATATATGAATTTAAGAAGCATCCTGACAACTTCTATAAAAACTGCTGCTATGTGGACTGAGATGTCATTAACACAGAGTTACCATTTCATGGGATTTTCTCTTCATTCAGCGTGCTAACGAAGTCCCTTCCTTGCCTTGGGGTCTGGGCAGCTCCTCAGGTGGAGGGTGCACCGGCTCTAATCCTGCTTTGTGTACAGCACGTCTTTTCTGTGTTCATGGTTTTTATGTATAAATGTTAATACACGTCAGCATAGTGGGCGAAGTGCAGTGTATGCAGGAGAGAAAAAGGAGAGAGAGGGGACAAAAGGCACAGACACTGACGGGGAGGGAAGGGCGAGGAGAAAGACAGCCCTCGCCATTGATTCCCTTGCCTTGGGTCAGGACAGGAGGCTGCAGAGAACTAGCGTGGATTCTCTGACTTGCGCATCTATGCCGCAATTGTATTTTTACTTCTGTCTCTTTGTAGCTTCCTGATTTTTCCAGAATTCACGTCTCACAATATTTCGAAATGTGGCACAGACCCTGGATGGTCTGCTTAATTTTAGTATTTTCCCGTTGCTAATCCACACCGCCTTCTATTCGTGTGAACTGCCTACTCCTTGGCCGAGAGCGGCTAGTGGTCCACCCGTGGAGCCACTCTGCTTGCCACGCCACTTTATTTTGGTTGTAGAATTTGCATTCACCACTAGCCTGGAGACTCCGGCCTGGGCTGAAAGCCACATCTGCTCGCTCACACGGACGTCTTTACTACCAGAGCCTCCAGCAAACCCATGCTGGGTAATTTACCCCTCTCACTGGAAGCCTGACAACTGCTGGGTCTCTTTGCTAATGCTTTCTATGATTCCTCTCCAGGTAATGAGATATTTTTACTTAATTTTGTGTATTTCCTCATCTTTCGTTGAACGCAGACCTCAACTGCAGGATGGTAGCAACGGCAAGAAAATGTTATTGATTCTTCCACAGAGTGTGAACAAAGGGAGGGTACTCTGCCCTGTCTCCCCACACACACGCCATTCAGGCCCCACGGGGGCCTCTGTGTGAGTCCTCAGGCCTTCAAGCAGCTAATTTCCCACCATTCTCAGAGGAGGCAGAAGTACCTCTCCCTCGTGCACTCACAGGCACCTGTCTTCAGTGCTCTAGGGCAAAGCTTGCGTGCTCTTCCTTTGTGGCCCAGGACTCTGGCCCGAGGTTCAGAGAAGCTGCAGTGATGCATGTCTTCAGCGCTATAGCAGGGGCTTCCGTGCCACAGGCCTGTTCCACACAGAAGCCGCCTCCTGTTCCTGCCTCCTGGACCACCAGTTCTTCCTGTGAGCATCTGGTAGACCTCCACAGGGAAACTTGCTGCTGCTCACTCAGTGCTCTGGGACTTGGATCCCAGGGAGCCGACACGCCCATGCCCTCCTGCGCCAGCCTCCAACGACTTCAGTTCAGTTTTGGCACCCACTGGTACTGGGTTTATGTCCCTTTTGTAAGTGAATATTCACAAGTCCGTGATGGCTTCCGTGCCGGTCTGGTCGTTGGTCCTGAAACCTCTTCTCTCTGTTGCCCTGAAGAAAGCTGAGCACTGTAAGCTCAGCTACTCAGCCAGAAGGCAAGCAGGCTGGAGGCCACCCCGCAGGTCCAGCCTGGCTGACAGTGAAAGGGACTGGGGACCCAGCCCAGTGATCAAAAGGGTGGCCCTGACTTGCATTCCCAGCCTTACCTTTACGTCCTCTCACTAAAAGACAGAGATAAGTAGTTGTTTTTTCCTAGTCTGTTGATTTTTATCTTTTTTACTTGTTTGTTTGCTGATTTGTTGTTTACTATTTTTGGAGGTGGCTGGGATTAAGCCCACAGCCCTTAGGGGCTCTACCCCTCAGCTCCATCTCTAGATCCAAATGTACACTTAAGAAAAAACCTACAAGAAAAGGCATTTGGTGTACAGAGCTAGGTTGCTTCATCCAGAGAGTGGTTCATTGGAATGTCCAGGCCACTGGAAGCATTGTCCTTGTACGTCACTGTTACGCTGTTCCTGGAATTGTGACCTCTGTCTAGTTGTGACCTTGCTGCCTTCTGTGTAAGGTGTTATTTACACTTCAGGGCTTCGGGAAAGCCCAGGTGAGAGGATGACTGGGAGGGGTGGCACCTTGGCCAGTGATTTCCTCTTGCTGTATCGGTGACCTAAGTCAACTTTGTTTTTTTCGGTTCCAGAGATTGAACTCGGGACCTTGCCCTCGCCAGCAGCTATGCTGCTGAGGTTTCCCCCTAGCTAGATCATTTTTAAAAGAATTCACCTTTCCTTGGTTCTTTTAGAAAGTCTTATAATTTGGCAACTCTTAATCAATTGTCCTACTTGGGGTTGTCTATTGACTCTTGATATATTTTTTTAATTTTTTAAATTTTTTTTTTGATTTTCAACTCCCCTTTCTGTCTTTAGACAAAGTTTTAGTTTGTCTGTCATTAGTATCTATTATAGGTTTCAGATGGCATAGGTTGTATACATTAGAGCCTCAAGTTAGAGAATGCTTCAGTTGTATCTGAGTGTACTGCAAAGCCTCAGGCACTCATGTGGGGACCACTGGGGCGTGACTGGATCGCCTGGGTGTGGCATGTGGCACTGGGCTTGGTAGCCAATGAGCTGATAGCGAGGTGTGATGTTGGGAGGTGAGGCCCAGCTGGAGGGGTGCTCTCTCCTGGAAAGGGAGGGCCTGGGCAGGGTCCGCCTCCCTCCTCCCCGCTTCACCCCTCCCTGCTTCCTGCCCTCTCTGGCAGGAGCTGCTTTTCCTCTGCTACGCCCTCTGTCATGCGGTCTGCCTTGGAGCCAGTAAAGTAGGACCAAAACCTCTACACGCTGTGGGCTGAAGTAGGCCTCTCCTTGTTATAGGTGTGGGAAGCAGGCACTTTGCCCCAAAATGAGAAAAGCCACTAAGACAGACAGTGTTTATTGATTTGAATTCTCAAAAATGTTTCTTCCTTCCACATAGATTAATATGGAAAGAAGGCAATTTTTCCTTTGGTTCCTGTTTTTTTTTTTTTTTTTTTTTTTTTTTTTTTTTTTTTTTTTTTTTTTTTTTTTTTTTTTTTTTTTTTTTTTTTTTTTTTTTTTTTCTTTTAATTCATATTGCTTTGGGTATCACAGTTACCCCCTTTTGGGTGCTCTAAGGCTGAGGGCTTTTTTCTCTTATCTCATCTTGTTTCTGAAATGAAAGCTCAGTCTCTCAAGGTCAGTAGACTCATTTGGGATAGGAGCCAGCAACATCTCTCGAGACCGTTATTTTAGCCTCTGAATCCTTATTTTTTTCATGTGTGTTTTATTTGTCTAAAATATACTAATACATGCAGAGAAATTTAAAAGAAATCTAGAGTGATAATTCATGTATGCACTATATACATTTTATCAACAATTTACTAGCGTTATGTTATTAGACATTGAATCATTTCTCTGATCATCTATCAAAACTTCTTGCTTTTAATATATAGAAATCTAAATTTTTGATACCTCTGCAATCCTTCCATTAACTGATCAGTGTATATGCCATTAAGTAAAACTCAGAAATGGTTTGAAAGTTTTCAGTGTGCATTCACTATTTTTATACATAACATATGTAGCATATACCTCTGTTAACACGCGCTGCTATGAAGATATGAAGCATTTGGCCAGAGGTGGTTGCACGTGCCTATAATCCCAGAACTCTGGGAACCTGAGTCATGAATTTCAAGCCCAGCCTAGGAGAATAAGCAACTTAGAAGACCCTCTCTCAAAATAAATAATTAAAAGGGTCTGTTGCCATATCTCAGAGCAGAGGTCCTATGTTCTGTGCTCAGTATCACCAAAAAAGACCGATAGACAGATAGAGGAGCAGCTACATCTCCACAAAGAGTTTTCTCTCCCTCCTTTGCAATCAGCACTATCTTCCTTTTCCAAAACATACTGTCTGTTCTGGAATATCACCACAACTGATTTTTCAGCATTTGCTTTTTTTGCATAATTTTTTTTCATTTAAAATACTATTGTTCAGACTCATGCATGTTGTGGCATGGGCTAGGAATTTATTGTATTTTATTGAGTAATTTTCTGTTATACAAATTCACTAAACTTTGTCCATCCTCATACTGATACACGCTGGCACATTTTCATAGCATCAGAACTGATGGATAACGCGGTTGGATATGTTCAATTTTGTAAGAGATTGAAGAAGTTTTTAAGTGTTCCCATCTGTTACGTTGCTCTATATCTTAACTAATGTTGGCAGTTAAAGGCACTGTCATTAGCCATTCTTAGGTTTGTTTTTTAGCATTTCTTTTCTTACAAAAGTGTCTGCCAGGGCCTGCATGCTGGCCTCCAGCTGCTGAGCTGAAGATGCAGGCCTACCTTGGCTTTCTGAGTAACTGTAATCATAGATGTGTGTCCCTATGCAGCAAAGCTATGCCAGCTATGTGTCCTGAGGGCCGTCTATGGGCAGTTGAAGTTTATTCTTTCTGATAGCTAATGACACGCCCGCTTAAGGTGTGCACCAGTCATTGGTGTGTCTGGCTGTCCCCCTGGCTTGTTAGATTGTTTGCTTTTGGGCTGCTCGTTGCCATCCTTTTTACAGCTCAGATGCCAGCCTTTTCTTACATATATGTTTGTGAACTCTAGAATTTTGAAATTCAGCTACATATTTAAGAGTTTTGAAAAAGGACAACTTCTGATATTTAGGATATATCATTTTTGTTTCATCTGCTATTAGGGGGAAATGATGTGTTTAGTTGGTAGGTATAATATGTTTCTATTAGCTACAGAAGAATTCTGGAGAATGTGTTATTATTTAATATCTAACTCAACAGTATACATGGCACATACAATTAAGAGCTTTATTGTTGAATGACATGAATATAGTTTATGTAATGCATACATAATATGTAGCTAACATTATTCTAAGAGCCAACAAAAATAAGCAACTATCTCTATCTCCAAAAAGTAAATAGAGAAGAAGGAAAACAAGTGATACGCACCAAAAAAGTACAAAATCAGCTGCCGACATAGGCAGCTGACAGTGATCACGAAACAGCATGACAGAACCCTGGCGGACGGTGCAGCCGCAAAAAGGTATGAAATTAACATGGAGCCTAGGGGCCGGGGAGATCGCTCAGTAGAACACACACTTGCCTGGTGAGCACAGGACCCTGAGTTCAATTCCTGGTAGCACAAAGACAAATAAATAAACTGATTAATGAATTAGTTAAAATGGAGCCTAAACACAATAGCTGCATAGAAGGAAAACTCATGCCATGGTTTGTGTCTAGTTGTCTCCGCCAAAGCCTAATGTAAGTCACGAGGAAGACTTATCTCTAGAGTTTGGGATCAACTCATGATCCAAGGCTAGGATTGTGGGTCTTAGTATTGCTGGGATTACGGGTGTGACAGCTGCACCCAGCCTGGAGCAGATAGCCTGAATAAAACATCAGAGAGGTAGATTTGCTCTCTGTATCCGTTGTGGCGATATCCTCCCATGGTCTCCTGATGTTTTCTGCCACCATGAACTGCTGCCCTGTGCCATGTGCTGCTCTGCCTTGGAGCTAGCCGAGTATGGACTGAAACCTCCAGCAACTGTGAGCTAAATAAAGCTTTCCTTCTTTTGTTTTTGTGTGTTTGGTGTTTTGTCCCAGTAATCATGGAAAAGTAACTGAGACAGAATTTGGTAATAGAGAAGTGGAGTTGTTGCTGTTACTACCTGACCATGTGGATTACAAGCTCTGGGGAATGGCTTATGGGAAGAGAGAGCAAAGATTTGGTGATGTCGCCTATACCTGAAGCATTGGAACCGCTTCAGCTGTTCTGTAGTGGGAGATTCAGGTCGAAGTGCAGAAGACCAGAAGGCTGACAGAAATCCAACCTGTGAAAACCAGGCTGGGGGAATTTCTTCTGAAAAAAATGGACTGCATTGGTTGTTGGACTCCAGATGATGTTTGTTTTGTCTTAACAGAAAGCTTTTCAGCGTTCTGCTCATGTCCAGATAGGTTGCCTGAGACTGAGAGTAAGCATGGCAGACTGACTAACCTTTCAAAAGTAATGTCAAAGCAGTCAAATATTGATGCAGTCGTGTGGCAGTTATTTAGTCAGATTTATGTTGAGAATCAAGAGTGAGGAGCCCAGGAGGAGGACTTAAAATATGAGTTCAGGGCCAGTGGGATCGCCAAACTATCCCTCTGTGGGATAGCCGACTAAAAACCTTTTAGGCAAGTTCAGGAATAAGATTTGTCCCAGGCACCACATGCCCACACCTGGGCATTTTCTGCTACATTTATCCCACTTTTTCAGTTGCCCTGTCAAATCTGTGCTGAGCACATTCCACGTGCCCTTCTGGGACAAGGCCCAGCTAGAAGTAATAACACTAGGGTTATCAGTGGTCTTAGCCAAGGTCCTCTCTATTACCTTATGTCAGAGTTTTCTTCTAAGTTATTTTTAGGAAGAGACATCATTAGGCCCCTAATTTTGTAACATTTACCGTGAAAAGGCCGTGAGTGGTTTCATCTGCCCCATGAGATTGTCCAGTGTGTCTTGGGAGCTCGTCAAATCTTGGTCAAGAATTTGATTGGTTGTGCAGTCCTCTCAAGCAACCAATCATAGAGTTTAAGGCAAAAACACAAAACAGAACAAAATAAAAATAGAACATGACTGGTGAGGGCAGGGTAGTAAAGCCTGGCACAAGTAGCGTCTGAGTCCATTAACACATCACAGCCAGCAGAGAAGCAAGGACTGGGATAAGCAGCCTGAAAAGCCCCATAAACCAGGGGAGCAGGTACGGAGCAGTGCTGTGAAGGATGTCCTGAGGCTTCTGCCTTGCGGAAGCACTGTCTCCTCAGAGTGACGCTCAGAGGAGCTGGGCAGGTAAATCTGTGGATTTAACGTTGGATTTCTGAAACATGTGGAGCTGGTTGATATGGACCTGGGTCATGTCTGTGTGCAGCAATGGCTACAGATGTAGCCCGGCTTCACTGGTTGCAACCTGCACGCTGTTTTTATTTAATCTAGTTTTTGAATTGTCTCTCCTGCAAACGCAGGCCTGGTGGTACAGCCAGTGACAAAGTACAGGCCATCGCTAAGGATGATTTTTTTTTTTTTTTAACAGAACCCTACAAACTCTTATTGCCTTCTCAGAACAGGTAGAGAACGGGAGGTTGGAGTCACTGACACTGACACCAGAGCCTGTGCTGGCTTCAGGGGTACAGGTGCCAGTGCAGCAGCTGCGGCAGGCAGGGCTTCTGGCCATGGTTGATGTTTCAGTCAACTGGGTCCCTGGAGGGGCCTTAGGCCTCCGGACTGGATCATTTCACATCATAGGCGGCAGGTTTCCAAACTGCAGTTTCCTGTGCAGCTCATCCCTGCAGGACGGTTTTGGCCAAAGTGGTTTTGCCCAAGGTGCCTGGAGCATATCTAGCCTGCTACCCATCATTCCTAGCACAGCTCCTTCCGCCTGTAAAGAGGGAGCTCGCGGCATCTGTGCAGGGGTAATTTTAAGAATAGTTCCTCCCCTTGCAGTATGTGGCACCTGGTGAGATGAGCTTCTCAGCTTCCTTGATCAGTAGCTGTTGGAGCACAGAGGCAAATGGAAGGCAGCCCTTAGAGGCCATTGGGTACTCTCAGGGACTGGCAGTCTTCGTGAGTGTATAGACACCAACAACTGCAAGAAATGTTCAAGGATTTTCTTTTGTAACCATTTGCTGCCAGATAGTATAAAAGAACTTTTTTTTTTTTTAAGCAGGAAGCTGAAATGTCATTAATCAGAAGTGTTTTTTCAAAGAAGACACCAACTTTTGAACCTTCAGGAGGCTGAGTGTAGTAAGTCAGTTGGCTTTTGAGTCCAGAATGGGGCTTTCTCCTTTTAAAGATGAGGAGCAGGCTGACAGGAGCCACTGAAAGAAGAATGCTTTTGTAGGTTCAGACAGGTGTACCAGCAGGCTTCGGGCAGCAGAAGATGGAGGCAATGTATGTTGAGGGCGATTGAGGCAGCACTGAGAGAACTTGGACTGGCTTTACGGGCAAGGGAAGAGCACTGTTTGATGCAGGTGGGTGATGTCTTGAGGCAGAGATTCATCACAAAAAGAGCATGGCAGGTAGCAAGCCTTGGAGGTTAGTTGCTTGTCCATATTCTAGGAATGAATCTCAGCCTTTTAGGCTTGTGATTATCAGACTAACATGGGTGCTGTTCTTTTTCCTTGGATGCAGTCAGACTCAATATCAAGTTGAGGACAATGGATCCAATTATGAAGGAGGCTGTCCACATCCGAAGAGAGCTAGAGGGCACTGAGACATATACAGGAATTCACATTTCTTAAGGCGTCCGTCAATCTTACAGTATCTGCACTGGCAGGATTTCTTTTTATTGGGTGTGCCCGTGAGTAACTTCAGTAACTTTGGACATGATTATTGCTTTCTTGCCTCCCCGTCTGAGGTCTTCTAGGAGAGCAGAGACGTAGTGACCTAAGGCTTCGTGGCTCTCTGTCAAGCTACAAGCTCATTTGGACATGCCTGTGGAGGATTGTGTTCATCCAAGTATCAGGGTTAACCGCAGTAGTGAGGCCTTTGCCTTCTTACTTTAAGCAAGCTTGGAACGCCTCCTAAATATGATGGTTCTTGTTCAGCATTAAACAGAACTGGCAGAACTGCTGGTTGTACTGGTGGTGGTGGCACATAGCTGGATGAACATCTTGGGGTTGATGAATGCAAGGAAGAGGCAGGTTGGACTTGCAGTGCTTGGGCAGAACAGGATAAAGATTTTCAGGGCAGAATCTGAGTGCTTCTCAGAAAGCTTTGTGGGTTTGTTTGGATGATAAGGTTGGCTCTATTGATGTGCAGGACATAGGTGCAGAGGCCAAGCGGGAGAGCTTTAGACCCCGGTAGCAATTGAGTCCAAGTGAGCTGGCATTTGATCTCAGGATTTTCCCAGTTGAAGGGGCTTATGGGAGCAACTACAAAGCATAAGGAGCCATCCTTTAAGTCTAGAAGAATTCCAAGGTTGTATGTGTCAGGACACAGAGATATTGCCTAAGGTTTATGAGGAAGCTGGTGGGTGGCTAGATGCCATTTTCTGCATCTTGTGGCATCTGACAGCAATTGGGGTCACGGTGAGGAGTCACAGTTGCGTGCAAGCCCTGGAGGCGAGTCTTTCCCTCATACCTTTGAGAGGAGAATTTTCAGAACTCAAGGATTGCAGTCATCTGTCTCAAGATAATGCTGGTGCTTTAGTTTTCCCCCTCAGAGAACATTCAAAGTTACAGTGCAGGGTTAAACATGAGGGAGGCTGGCTGGTTTGGTTTAAAGGCAAAGTCCTTCCAGTCCATAAGATTGTGCCTGGCAGAAGGGGCGAGAAGCATGAGTCCCGATTACCCTGGTGATGGTAACTTTGTAACAGAGGGAACTTTTGAAAGCAGCATGTTCTATTCCACTGGCTACCAGAAAAGTTACCAGTTTTCCCCTGGCTTTTGCAATGACCATGGGTTCTTAGGGATGCTGTTTGGTAGAACCCAGCCTGTTGCATCTCTTCAGGCCTGACAGGGCACAATGCATCAGTCAGAACTAGTGGTCCAACTTTCTTCAGATGAAACATGGGACTCAGTAGTTGAAAGTCATCTCTAGTGTGCGTTCAATGACCCCATCTCACCAGGACGGGTGTTCGGGGGAGAGGGACTCTGTGGCTGAATGCAGCAGTGAATAAGAACTGCTTCACCAGGCTTGAAATAGATGGGTCAGGAGTGGGGGTACGGCTGCAGCAGCTCATGACGGTGTCTAGAGGGACTTCTCACAGAGAAGGGGCCTCTTTGTCCTTTGTGTTTTCTTTGGCATGCAGGGAGAAGTTTGGCTTCGTTTTAACCCCATAAGAGCCCTATTTTCCTCCAGTCAGGGACTGTGACCTTTGTCTAATTAGTTTCCATTCTACCTCCCTATGTTGTGTGGTGTGCACCCTTGAACAACAGTGCAACAAACAAGGGGCTGGTGTCCTTCATAGAGAGACTATTCAGGTGCCCTCCTGGCTCTGTCTCCCATGGGTACTCAGCTATAGCTTAGCTAAGGAGGATAGGAGGCCTCTGTTATATGGTGACTGCCACAGAACTGCAGGTGAGGGCCCACTTGTGCACCACCACCAGCAGCTTCCGGCCTTGGAGCACACACAGAGCAGCCTATTGCTTATGCTCTCCATTCTACTCATTCACACATTCATTCAGCAGGCACTCAGAGGCTAACCGTCCAACCCCCTTCCCTTGAGGATCACCTTAACTAACAAGGGTTGATCGAGCTCCTCTGCTTAAACTGAGTAAAACTGCTGACTACCTGAGAATTGCCCAATGGAATCAGACAGGCAGACAGGCAGGCAGATTGTGTTTTCCTCTCTTTGAGGTCCAATGTGAGCCACTCTAGTGGGGATCCAGAATTCCTCCTCCAAACCTCTTAGGAGACTGGAGAAATCTCAAGGGTGCACCTTCCCATGGAGATCTGCGGAAGTCCTTTTTCTGTCCACAAGGGCTACAACCAGTGAACAAAGAGGTTAGCATGGACAGTTTTCCCAGCCTATGCACCAGATGCGATGGCAAGCAGAATTACCAATAGGATACCCAGGATTTGGAGGCAGATTTAGTAATATTGACAAGCGCTGAACAGAATTATTCCCAGAGTGCCAGGCCCTGATCTCTGGTGGCCTAGAGCTCACATGGGATAAGCAAATAGGAAGCACAGAAGCAGAATGGCTTATCAACTGAGGATTAGCTTCTTCTGTGTGCATCGCAGTGACCAGCTGTTTCTAAGAGATAGAAGCAACTGAAAGTAGAACAGGAAGTATTACCTGGGCAGCTAACAAGCTCAAAGATACTCTTGGGGGTAATGGGGGGTTGTTCTCTGCTACAGTTCAAAAGAAAGGGGAACTTAGGAGGAAGGAGAGAGTTAGGAAGGAAGGCAAAAGAAAAAAGTGATAAAGAAGGATAAAGTGGAAGCAAAGCTTTGTAGCTAGGGTGGAGAGTTGGGGTTGAAGAAAAGGGTGGAGGTTTTCGAAGAAAAGAATCAAGATATGTTACATATTGCTACAAATTCTCTCTGATTATTATGTATATCTCAACTATCTCTATAAACTTAAAACAAAATTTTCGAAAAGAATTAATGCAGCTTCAATGTGTTAGTGTGGGGCTTATCTGCCATTGCAAGCACAACACTCTGCTAAGGAAATATGAAACAGAGAAAACGTGAGTCGGGCTGAGTGCGCAGGCAGCGGCCCACACTGAATGGAGAGAAATCGGTGCTTTGCTAAACGCTGTGGAGAGTGACATCAGTATTAGAGAAAACTATTCAGAGAGAACTTGGACCACGGTCTTTAGTGAGTATCTCAACTGTGTTCTCACTGTGGAGGCAAAATACTTGATGCCCACAACTTCAGTTAGAGGAAGAGAGGTTATTTCAATGCCTGGTTCCCAATAAAATACAGTGTGGCAGATGTCAGAGTGAAAGAGCTGCTCATGCCATGGCGACCAGGAAAAACAGAAAGCAGAGGACCTGGGAAGGGGGTGATTCTTCCCAGGCCACGCCCAGTGAGTGCCTCTTCCAATCAGACCCCATCTCCAACAGGAAGTCTGCTAGAATCGCCCTGTCTTCCAGCCACCTTGCAATGGTCCCACCTGGGATCACATGAGGCTTTAGGCACACATCTAGCTATAAACTCTAACAGTGACCATTAGGAAACGTTTCAAAGACCTCCGAGCTATTTATAAAATATCCCAAGGTTTATACCAGTTAACTAAGTTGTCCAGTCCAGGTAGGCAGATGCAGATTATATATAAAACCATGTGGATGTGCAAATGTGAGTCATTTGCACCTGTGTCCTTCCCGTAGAAAGTGATTATTCAGCGTGCTACCTTGAGAAACTTAATCTGTCAATCCAAACAAGCTTATCTCCCAGTGAGGTATCTTCTGCCTTTCTTATTAGATGTGCTCCTCTTTTTCTTTACAGTTTATTGTCAGCCCTCAGGGGTTTAGCTCAACACCTGCTGGGCTCTTTGAAAGCTATTTTCCTGTTTAGCATTTCCTATTTTAAAACGTGAACATCTGGTCAAGTTTGCTTTCAAAATCTTCTAGCTGCAGAGCTTATCAGCTTTCAAGATCTTGCTTTCTAACTTTATATTATTCTCCTGAGTTATAGGCAAGTTTTTCATAAGCTTAAGAAATAATTACTTCTAATGAATCTTTAATGTTCAAGAAGCACGTCAATCACCAGGATTTATTGGGTAAGTAGTACCTGTTCAATACCCTGATGGGCTCGGAGGAGGGACAGATATATGGTTTTGTCCTTGTCCTGGAGGTGTTTACAGCCTAGGAGGGAAAAATACACTTAAGCCCAGTGTGAGCAGTGAGGCAGACACCGTTACGCAGTTTACTGTGTGCAGAGCTCCAGAGAGAAGCAATGGGAGGCGCAGGACAGAGGAAAGCCTGCGTGGGAGCAGCCTGAAAGCAGATTTTAGGCAGAGGGAAGTTTGCACATCAGGTCAGGAAAACGCAGCAGGAAGGGGTCACCTCAGACCATTTATACTATTCCGCTGATACTTATTCCTGTATAAATTTCGGAGTTTTTTTTAATGTGTTTTTGTTTCTTTCAGTTTGGTGTTCTTTTAGATTCCTCTAGTAGCACCATGTGCTTGAAAGGCTTGTGACCTTTTAGACATGATGTCTAAAAGGATTTCTTAATGATAGGAGTCACCGTATCATCTGGTTCAAAAAGTCAAGTTTTGTGAAGCCTTTTCTGCTCCTAATTCTTGTAACAGGTTTTTAAATTGACTTTGTTAGGGAGGATTAGAAAAGAAACATTTGGGAAGAAATACCTCAGTTATTCCTGCAGCTCAGTAACACAAATTTAGCCCATAAAATATGCCTTGTATTAGCAATATATAACAAACATGATCTCTTCATTTCCATAAGGAAAATATGTGAATTTCAAAAATGTAGAACACAAACTTATTTTTATATTGATGAATAAATTCACCCTTCTTGACACTTTAGCCCTCTACCGATAGTGGTTCACATACAGGTTCACAGTCAGGTAGGGGTTTGAGTCAGCCACTGTGACACACACTCCCTCCAAGACAAGCTTGTCCCTTAGATGTCTCAGAGTTCACGCTGAAGGAAAGGTGTCAATCGCTTCGAATAATACAAAGGAGGAGTTTGTGATACCTCATCTACCTGAGGATTTGGCTCTAAAATACATTTAAACAGTGAAATAATTTTCTTGCCCAACTAAAACTAATTTCATCACCAATTGTTAAGCAGACAGAGAAAGCTTAAGATGACCAGGGTTTGTGGGACAAAGAGAAATCCCACAGTCCAGTTTTCCTATGAATCCTGATTCCTGCATTTGGAATGCCAACAAGAATACTGCGTTCAAGAGACAGAAGTTTCAAAAGAAAATTAAGGGGCTGTGGAAGTCAATTCTCACTAATAATTCTATGCAAGCACCATTTCAAAGAAACACTAAAACTTGGGGTCATAACTGAGATGGATATAGCTTCCTCTGGTAGCAGATTGGTAGACCCCGGGCCTCTTTACGGGAACCTCGTTCTACAGCGGCAATGAGGGCGCACTTGCTAACGCTCACACTGAACAGCTGGCTGCCTTCCTGTCTCACTGCAGAATGAGACAGAAACGCAACACAGTCCTGCATGCTGGGGCAAGAAGGGCTGGGACATGGACCTTACCAGTGTAATCAGGCTGACCAGCTTTTCCACACATCCTTCCTTTCAGTTGCTTTCAACAGCACAGCCCTCCCCCAATATATAACTTTTTATGAATAGACTTCACATGTCTTCGATGCAGACTAATTCTTCAGCAACATCTTAAAAATAAAAACGTGCCTAACGGATGTTAACGGACAGTTGAGGGAGGAGTATATAGTTCAAGGACCTTTCATGCAGAGCACCCAAGCTGATCTGCCAGAGTGGAAATGAAAGGCCAAACCACTTTGTAGATACACCATCGAGTTTTGAACAGCATTTTGACTTCTACCTAATCAATAGTTACCTGACAGGCATCTATGCTGGTCAAGCCACAAATTACTTATGGAAGAATCACTTAGCTTCACATAAATTGGCCACAAAGGAAAAGTCACAGGCACATGACAACATGGCAGAAATGTCCCTCAAGATGACAGGCCTTGAAGGAATTTGAAGTCAGAAAGGCGATCAGTGGAAGCCCTGAACTGCACCATCCAAAGTCCACAAAGCAGGGAAAGGATCTCGGGTCACTGGCTTAAGCCGTAAAATAACTCACGATTGTACCCGTTCTCTAATTTGGTGTGCCTGTTCATTTTAGGTTCTATTTGCCAAGAATCTCTTTGATCTCAGCTGCTTAGAGAAATGACTCTTTTCTTGTAAGCAATGTTAACCATATTGTTCAGACGAAAGGAGAATCCTAATGGACTTAAAGTGGCTAAGTTAATGAAATCATTCCCTGGCAATCCTGAGCCTCCTCATCTCACATTCGCTATTGCTGTTACTAGGCCAAGCATCTACCAGGCACGCACTTCTACAGCGTACAGCATGTATGACAAGAATAACTTGTTCGAAGTTCACACTAGCTTGGTCAATTCTATTGATTTGAGCTTTTAAGTAATTCAAGTTAGGAATCTTTGGAACTGCATGCTCTTCTGCCTTGGCCCAAACCCATCTTTTCCACAAACTATGGAGAGAAGAAATGACCCTAAAATTGAGAGCACCTGGATGCTGTTCTGACAGTAGAGACGGACAGCAGATCAGGTCAAGAGAGGTGGAGAGAGGGTCTCTCTGTCTCTCTCTGTCTCTCTCTCTGTATCTCTCTGTGTCTCTATCTGTCTCTCTGTCTCTCTCTCTGTATCTCTCTCTGTCTCTCTCTGTCTCCCTGTCTCTCCCTGTCTCTGTCTCTCTCTCTGTCTCTCTCTGTCTCCCTGTCTCTCCCTGTCTCTGTCTCTCTCTATCTTTGTCTCTCTGTCTCTCTCCCTCCCTCTTTCCAGCCATCCCTATTCCCACCACAACATGTGCAAATACGACAATGTGTAAATGTATGATTTTTGGTGAAATACAATTTGTCAGGCTTCTGCTGCAGCTGTGGGGCAGATTCATGAGTGTCTTAGTTACTTTTCCTCTCAAAGCTGGAACAAATATCCTACACACAAGCTTAGGGAAGGAAAGGTTTATTTAACTCACAGTTTCTGGAAGTTTTGCGACCCTGTCCCTGCTCTGTAGGGTCTGCAGGCGTGGCTGGGGTGCTGCCGTGTCCAGGATGATCCACTCCATACCTCCTCCGAGAGAAGCCTCTGGGCCTTGGTGGGGGCGGGGGAGGCGCGTGCTGTCAGCTTAAAGGTTCCTGCTTCTCTGGCCCTGCTCCTCAAGCCCCACCCTGGCCCTCTGGGCCCGCCCCTGGAGCCACACTATTGGCCACCCCGTGATTTACATGAGGCTTTAGGAGGATAACTAGATAGAAGCCATCACAATGTGTCACCACACTACTCTTCATTTCTGTCAGTTCTCCGTTCCCACCACCCTTTCCCCTACTGCTTTCCGTGGACCACACTGCCCGTGTAGGACAGCATCAGAAGCAATGTGCTTGTTACAGAGACCTAAACTTCTTTACGAAGAATCCTCAGTATAGATGCTAAACCTTGAATACAGTTTGTGACCAACTTCATCTTATGCTTTTATGTATTTTCCACACTGGCAGCAAGTTAAGAATCGGAAGATATACAAGATCTACCTCCAATTCCAATGTGCTCTGTGGAGTGCCTTCTGCCTTTGAATAACTTATTCAGGTGTACCTTGTTCTGCAGGTGAATGGAAGGGATATGAAAGCTCTTTTCAAATTTATGAAACGATAAATCATCTTCTACTTGAGTATTCCTAAAACATCTTGCCACTGTTTCTCAGAACTGTTTTCTCTTAAAGTATTTTTTTCTTTTCTGACATTAAACGCAGTACCACAGTGCCCAGTGCCTGCAAGTCATGTTCCTCATCACGAAGTATTAATGAATGCTTTGGAGATTCTTCTGTGCTGTCATGTTGCCCAATTCACAAGAGAAGCCCTTCACACTAAGAATAGAAGCACAATTTGTTCCTTATCTTTTATTCAAACTGTGTCTGTATTGCAGATGTGTAAACACGACAGTAGTATATCTGCTCTTAAAAACTACCGAGCAAAGACAGTCTCGGTGTCACATGGCGCAGATGTCACTCCGACTCGCACCTGCACATCTGCCATCATAGGTCGTTTCTCAGGCATCAGTCTGGCTTCATCGCTGGCTCCCTTGGTGTGACCATGAGGCCGCTGCGCTTCCTTGATGGGATATTTGCTACCCACACCGACTTCTTCTACTAACATATCTATTAGGCGCTGATCAGGCCCTTACTTATTAACTACTTAGCCCTCTTTACTTATGTATTACAACATGTTTCTTGATAGCAGGACTCTCCGGACAGCAAGTGAGAACCCACAACGCCATGCAGCCGGCACGATGCTCCAGCTGGCTGCTGGCTGGAGCTCCTCACCCGCTGCCTGATTCCACAGATGGCCGCTGAACGCTAAAGCACTGACACCGAAATGCGAGAGTTCACCTGGGCTCGTAGATCTGCTTTGGGTGGCTTTTTAATAAAAATGAAATGCAGTCACAGGAAGGAGAGGTAGGAGATAACTTCACTCTCACTAGCGTATTTTCACATTTGTCTGAAATTCAATTTTATGGGAGGTAGAGAGTTGAGGGGAAGAAGGAGGCAATGAGCCAAATATTTATAAATGCGAACAACCGGAGCAAAAATCAATATTTATAAATTAGAAAGCACTGTGTACTATTTATCCATGCAATACATTGTTAGGCATGAAGAGAAGAGATTAGGGGTACGGCGTGGGAGAGGTGTGTGGAGCATGTACCGCCTATCAAGCCATGTTTCAACACGCATAAAATGCTTCCCTAATGCTAATTGTTTCCTGGGAAACTGGGAAAGCCGGGGACTAGCAGACCTCACACAAGGGCCCGAGACTCTGAGACAGAGGCAGTCAGACCTGCAGAGCCAGAGCACATGCTGCAGGAGTCCCAGAAGGCTATGCGAAATGCGGTGTGCAGCGGCCGGCGGTGGGGGGCGGGCAGCGGGGGG